>JAVQJG010216426.1:0-11665 GCA_036024015.1 Craterocephalus amniculus
CTTGAACGGGTATTTATTTAAAAACAAAGACCCAAACATTCCCAGTCTAGGGCACATGGTCACAGCTGTCAGAATGGCGGCATGCCAGCAAACGCCGCCAGAGAGAAGGGACGGGGAGAAAACGAGGTTCTGGCGGAAGCCCCTTTTATAACATCCGGATCAGGTACACCTGTCGGCATCCACACCTGCTGAAGAGCACACATCAAATCAACAGGGCTATCATGATAGGCCGTCACAGCATGTTTACTCTGCGATCCGGTTTTTGCTTTTATACTGCTTTGATAATTACTTTTACTAGATGCATTTGAAGCCATGGTGACTAACCGTAGCCTGCTCAAGACCGTAAGTTGCCCTGTTTACATCATTCTTCTTCGTCTGTCGCCTATTTTCTAGCTCTGGAGCTCCCCCTACAGCTTTGGGGTGCACACTGCATGGTAAACATACCCAGAGTTGCATTGATCCGCTTTAACAATGAACTCAGCACGGCCCCTTAGCCGAGAATTGCCGTAGCAACATAAAGGACGCATGGAAGCATGAAGACAGCGATGCACAAAGACGTTTGGAACGGACGTCCCTTTTAACGTCCGTCAGCATAAATGAGCCTTAAATCGTTAGGATCTAGTACTCAGGTTATAAATTTGATGCTTCACTTCTTAGACATCCGGTATATCCTTTAGTTGAGACCTGGTTCGTCTCAGTAGAGAACTCCAGACCTCGCTGTCCTTTTTTGCGTCCATCCTTGACTTTCCGACATTATGAGACTTCATCCAGAACCTTACAGTATATTTAATTTCTTTTTGTTTTTCCCTCCATGCAGTAACGCCCCGTCTCAGCCGGCGTATTCCTACTACCCAGATGACGAGTTTCAGCATTTCTACCGCTGGGCATCCCCGCCGGGCATCCTGAAAATCATGGGCATCATCGCGGTGGTGCTGTGCGTGGCAATATTCGCCTGCGTTGCTTCCACGCTGGCGTATGACAGTCAGGGCGCCATGGCTGGCTATGGCGGGAGCTACGGCGCAGGTTATGGCGCAGGTTATGGCGGAGGGTACGGCGGAGGGTACGGCAGCAGCTTCGGAGGTTATGGAGCTGGAAGCAACTACGGCTTTGCTGGAATCGGAGGAAACTACAACGACCCACGTTCAGGAAAAGGATTTATGATTGCCATGGCTGGTATCGTCTTCATCTTCTCCCTGGCCGTCTTCATCATCGTCGTGTCCCACTTGAGCCTGGCGGACAGCAGGAAGTTCTACCTGGCTGTGATCATCATCTGCGCCATCCTGGCGTTGATGATGCTTATCGCCACCATCGTGTACCTGATGGCGGTGAACCCCTCCGCGCAGTCAACGGGGTCGGTGTACGGCAACCAGATCGCCGCTCTGTGCGCCCCGTACCAGCAGCCGCAGACCATGGGAATGTTTGTCAACCAGTACCTTTACCACTACTGCGTGGTGGAGCCGCAGGAGGTGAGCGCTCAGCCGGGGCAGGGTTATCCGCTCACGAGGCGCGGTCCCGTTTTAACTTCGTGTCTTTGCAGGCCATCGCCATCGTGTTTGGCTTCCTGGTGACCGCCGCTCTGATCATCATGCTGGTCTTCGCTCTGAAGACTCGTCAGAGAATCCAGATCTACGGCAAGAGCAACATTTTGTGGAAGAAAGTCAAGGTGATTGATGAGCTGGAGCCACCTCAAGATGTGGAGGCGTGGGTGAGTAAGGCTCAAAGTTTAAATAAATGAACAAATGAATGAATAAGTTAATGATTAAATTAATTAATTTATAAATGTATAGAAATACATTCATTTATAAATAAATTTATTTAACCATTGTCGCTTGATGTAGATTCTAGTTATGAAGAAAAATACAAAAGATTTAAAACAATGATGAAAATAAGATTTAAAAAATGTTTAAACCAAGTAAAATAAAAAATAAGACAAAATAAAATATAGTAAAAAGTGAATAAAAATTAAGGAGAAAAATACAGTTAAATACAAATTACCTTTTTATTTATAAACAGTTTAAACAGGAAGAATCTGACAGGATGTTGGATGAAGGAACTGAGAAATGTGGATTTGTAGCTGCCAGGATTTTTTTTTATATATATATATAATTTAGTTTTTGTTTTGTTGTCTATTTTTTTCATTATATGTTTTCCTTAGTCTGTTTTTCATTACGTTTTTATATTATTTAAATGTTTCCTCTTTCGTCTTTTATCTGTATTTTCTTTTTGTACTATTTTGTTGTTTTACTTTGTTTTTATTTTTTTTAAATCTTATTTTCAACTTTGTTTTTTTAATTTAGAAGTTTTTTGTATTTTTCTTCATAACTATAATCCACATCAAGCCAAAATGCTTCTTATTACAATATTTCTTTGTGTTGTTGACGAAAAGAAACGAAACGGTTTTTAACTTCCGATAGACGTTCGTACTTGCGTTACGTCACTTCCACCGTCCAACCAATCAGAACCCTTCCAAACCCCTGCATATAAAGCCTAATTAGGAAAACTTGTTTTCAATGTGAACCCTAATTCGGAATTAATATTTCCATGTTAACCCGAAGGAGAAGATTTTAACTCTAAATTATTAATTCAGAATTAAAAAATGTAACCGTAGCCAGTGTGAGGCGAAAGCAGGTCTGTGCAGGGTCTTTACATAAATAAACATTGAAGGAAAACACAACAGAGCTGATAAATAAATCTTTAACGGCTGATATAAATTTGCAGGAAATATGATGCTAAACCAACAAAACAAAAGCTTTCCTAGAAATCCTTTTGTAAAGACAATCCTAAAAGTTTGCCTCAGTACCCGTACATGAATATGCTCAGCTGTAACGTAGAAGTGACAAAACCAGTTTGATGGCAGCCTGCTGTGTATGAAGAGGGGGAGGTGCGGAGCTGCTTCTGTGTACGCTCGGTTTCAAGGTGTGGCGCTTCTCACAGGTGACGGTTTCAGTCGTCTTCTGACAGGTTGCAAGGTTGTGAGAGCAGCACTAAACCCTGGACATGTTGCTGGCTGTTCAGGAACTGTAGTATCAGTATTTACATTTTTCAGTGACTCATGGTCTCTGAGCTGTTTTTAGAGGCCTTTCATAAAATCAAGGAGAGAGTAGCGATGAGTAGGTGAATCATGACATTCAGCTCAGGTCTGCAGCTGACAGACCGAACCGGTTGGACCAGCAATGTCCTGTATTTAACAGATAAATAAGATAGCTGCTGCCATGCGTTTAATGTGCTGGATGTTGTGGGAACTTGTCTGGAAGTGCTGAGGCAGTCGGCCCACGGAGCACTGATGCTGCGGGTGGACAGTGTTTTGCTTTGAGCAGCAGGGCAGGTTCATGCAGGCGGATCATTCCAAAAATGTTTCTGTCTGCATGTTTATCAGAGGAAGCTGCTGTATTTGCTAAAAGTTTATACCCAGAGCTCTTTCAGTTTTATTTGTACGGGTTTGTTTACGCCTTTTAGGTGGAAATAAAGTCAGTTTCAAATAGGAATAGAAAAATAAAGTCATCTAACTGGTTTTACTGTGGAGACTGAGAACTTCACTGGATAGGACGCTGTTTTCAGCGACTTAAATATTGTGATTTTGCTTGTTTCATGATTTTTAAAAAACAAAATCTTTTTATCTTACTTTTTTTCAAAAGAAAATGTTCAAAAAAATAAGTTTTTTAAATTTTACATTTTTTTTCAAACAAACTTTTTTTTTTTTTTTAATGTAAAAAATCTTCAGAGATTTTTTTTCAACAGATATACATTTTTTTTTAAAAACTTGTGTGTTGTAGCATTTAGTGATGGTCCACCTGCTGTGTTGTTTTCCAATTTTAAGTGCTTCATTTTCAGCTGGTTCAAAGATATTCCACCTTAAAAACGGACTCAAATGTGATGTGCATTTTGGGAAAACATGGCTACTTGTTTAGTGAGTAGACATTATCATCATTCAGTTTTTTTGATGTGGTAGAAGCAAACTTAAAAATCACACACAAAAAAAGAAATCCCAAGAATCCCAGTTTAAATCAAGGTAGCAAAACATTGTAAAAGAATTGAACCAAGAGGAAATCTTATCTTCCCAACCCTAATTGATAAATAAATAGCTCATCGTGATTAGGGACACATTTCTGCAGGTTTTACAGATGTTTCCCTGCTTCATTACACCTTTGGTATACTGTTGATTGGTGTATTTCTATGTATTTTTGCTGTTTAATAACTTTCTAGAAGTTGGATTTGTATTCATTCTTACATATTTTATAAAATATGTTACATTTTTCTATAACTGTGTATATACGTATTTGCTGTTGGTTCTATTTTGTTCTTATTTTAGAGTGTAATGCATGGGATTTTATTGTCAGGACTCAAGGGAGACTAGCTTATGTTTTGGTGTCATCTAATGGGAGTCCTTTTCAATAAACAAAACCTGTAGCAAATGAGAGTTGATTTCAGCTGAGATGAGGCCAACAATCCTGCAAAGGGTCCTCTGTTGACGCAAATATGCTCATAGTTTGAAGAATGTCCTTTTTCCTTCGATCAGAAGTGTCTGTTTATTGAAAAGACGCCTTCAGTAGGAGCTAAATACACAGAGCTGTCAGCAGTGTTAGAATTATTTATCATACAGTCAACTTTTAAGAGTTTTATTCCTCATATTTCCATTTTATATGGACCTAAAATTAGATTTTATAGCATGAGAGTGAACCGAGATGGATGAAAGGTTCCAATGTTTCATCTATAAAGGAAAAAAAAGGTTAAATGGTTTGGTTTAAAACAAGGCTTTTTTATATTTACTGTGTCTGTTTTGCTTGAATCTTTCGTGAAGGTGAACAACGTGTCCGCGCCCCCTGAGGAAGTTCCCATCGCAGATTACCCAGACAAGCTGAGGGGCTCCAGGAGTCACCTGGACGATGAAAGCGACTACGACAAGCCGCCGTTGAGCTACACCTCACAGTGAGCACATGCTTTCCTTTGGATATTTCCTGCCTTTTATTTCATTACTCATGTTTGATTCAAAACCCTGTCCCTGAACATTTCCAGAGGCATGTTTAGTTTTATCATAAATTGGATCTTTAGGCTTTTTATAACCAACGGCCGGTCACAAAGACTTGTTCCCATTTCTTTAAAACCACAAAAGATCAGACAGAAAAGCAAGTTTTATTATACAGCACATTTCCTGTTCAAGACGGTTCAAAGTGCTTTACATAAAACATTAAAAGCATCACCGATGCTGCAAAGCATTTTAAAATAGAAAAAAGCAATAAAATACAATTTTAGAAGATGATTCCTATAGAGATGTTAGCTGGAAACTGCATAACTCAGCATCCAGCAAAGACTTGAAACGGGACCCGAGACGCTGAGATATCCCCAGAACCTAGAAATGTCTGACTTTAGCAGCGTGGGATTATCTGAAATAGGGCTGCACGATTATTGTCAAAATATTAATCACGATTATTTTGATCAACATTGTGATCACGATTATAAATCACGATCTTTCATTGTGCCTGAAAAAATGTCTGTTTTTTATTGCATCAAATATAAACAATGGGGCTACAAATCTTAGAGAAAATTAAAAAAAAAAATTAAAATAGATGATAAATAATGCAAAAGAATCTAACAGAATATATAATGCATTATTCTTTATACAATTATATATTATTTATCAATCCATTTTCTCTATTTAGTTTAGCTTTGATTAATTAAGAGTCCAACATGTCACTTTTTTTACATTTTTTTGTCCTTCCTCTTCATAAATATGACGAATACCCAGCAGTTATCAGGGCATGATCATTAGCAGCAGCATCCTCAGGCTAAACATGAAGCAGGTTAGCGTCTCCTGCTCGGAGCTGCTGCTGCTGATGCGCGAGCGCTTCATAACGGGGGAGGGAGGGGGAGCAGCAGGAGCCGCTGCTCACGGAGAAAAAGCAAACTATACGAGTATCATGTAACGGCAGAAAAAGTCTCTAGATTTGTTGCTTGTCTACTTAAAAAAACCCTGCTGGAGTCATCTGAAAACTCGCTAAATATAGAAACGACGTAACTAAGTCAGCTAGACTGCTAGCTGCTGCTGTAGGGTGTGTGCCCCCGCTTGTTGTCGTTTAGGTACCTGAATGAAACCTGAAGCGTTGCGTCGCCCCCTGGTGGTCGGCAGACTGCTGGTTGAAAACGTGTGTGATGATAAAGGCCTCTACACACCAAACGCGGCAAGCGGTGGCGGTGGGCGGCAAACCCATTCATTGTGTATATGCTACCGCCGCGCAAGGGCGTTTGCGCAGAACGCGAGGTTAAGCGGCGCGCAAGGGGGGCGCCTGCCGCCTCTCCGCGCGGCAAGGGGACAGGAGCAACGGCGTTTAGTGTGTAGCGGCCTTTAGATATGCGGCAGCGGAGCTCCTATTTTGAATGTTTAATCGTGACGATCAAGCTCATTTAATTGTGGCCACCAAAATCGTGATCACGATCAAAATTCGATTAATTATGTAGCCCTAATCTGGACACAAGAAAATATCTAGAGAAGAGTTTTGGAAAGTCCTTCCAGGATCCTGGAGAATAAATTGACTGATAGCTCATCTAAAGAATGAAGCTGCTCAGACTAAATGTTCTCTTTAAAGAACCTGCATCATGCAGTTTTCACATCCATGTTTTTCCTTGATGTATGAAGAGATGAGGAGCAGCTTATTGCACATTCATCTTTATTTAAATACAAGAAGTGGATCTAAAGTACATTCATTTACTCCATGTAAAAGTTAAGTAACAGGCTACGAGAAATAGTTTCTAGCAAAACCGAAACTGTTTTAAATTCCTTTCTACAGATAAGATGTCTGCCACGAAAGGGAGAAGGAACTTATTTTAGATTTGTTTTGCTTCCTTTTACATCTCGCCATGAGTTAAGTAAAAATCTGTCTGTCACACAGGCCTGTAGCCAATGACTTGCCCTTGAACAACGGAGCTCCGTACAGCAGCAGCTCCGACATGGCGAGCTCGGCCGGACGGCCCAAGAAGAGGCGCGCTGGTCGGCCTCGTCGCACCGACGGACAGGACTACGACACGGACTATAACTCCTCTGGAGACGAGCTGGACGACAACGACTTCGACAGGTACGAAGAAATCCGACCCGATCGCACACAAGCAGAAGCCTCCATTCGTTCCTGGAGTCGTGTTGTGGTGGTTCTCACTTCTTTACCTCCTTCCACATCTTTGCTTTCCCAGCGAATTTCCTCCCATCACCAACGAGCAAGAGCGTAACGAATACAAGCGGGAGTTCGACCGCGAACACCAGGAGTACAAGGACCTGCAGGCAGAGATGGACGCCATCAACAAGAACCTGTCTGAGGTGGACAGAGAGCTGGATCAGCTGGAGGAGGGCAGCCCACAGTACCTGGTGAGAAAGCCACTGCTCCCATTCAGAAATGTATAAATCAGGCATCTATTTACAAATGAATAAAAACAACAAAAATGAAAATGAAAACTTAATTTTGTTAAATACAAGGAAAAAAAATATCAAGAAGACTGGAATAAAATAAAAGGTTAAATATGGAATACATTTTATATTTCTTTATTCTATTATAAATGCTGAATGGGTGGGAGAACCACAGTAGGTGTTTGTTTTTAATTTTTTTTCTTTTTTTCAATATTATATTAAATTACATTATATGTAAATGTTGTTTTAATGTAAAGTACTTTTTGCTACTCTTGTATGAAAAGGGCTTTAAAAATCAAATTTGGTTTGATCACAATAAATAGTTAACATAAATAAAAAATTTATATGTATTTGTGTGAAAATAAATATGTAAAATAAGTAAAAACAAATGAATACAATTAAGCAAAAAAAAAAATTTAGAATAAAATTAAATTAAAAATATAAAATAAAAAATATAAAAATACTTGTAAGCTACTTATTTTTTCCATTTACTTATTCCCCCTAATTATTTTTTTCTTAATCATCTTATATCAGATGTGGACGTTTTTTTAATTTTTTTGGTCACGTATAAGGGACCATGAACAATTTAAAACATTTAATGCATTATAGCAGAAATGGCTTTAGACTGATTTACATTTAAAGTCCCTGCAGATGTCATGTTTTAATTTAGTTATTTAAAAAGAAATCTTTCTGATGTGATTATGTCTCCTCTGCTTATCTTTCAGCGCAGGCTGATTTATTTCCATGTCCTGTTTTCCATTTCCTTGTCTCTGCTACATTACTTTGTCGTCATGCAAACAAAGAGATGAGATTCTGTCTGCTTTTCTTGTTCCGCAATGAAACCCAACACAGCCTGGTTGCCAGATCATGTGACAGAAACAAGTAACCTGATCTTTGAAAATAAGCCCAGAGAAAAAAATCTCTAATAAATTAGCTTAAAGTTACCCATGAGAAGTGAATATGGGAACTCTGGAGCCTTGTGTGTGTGTGTCTGTGTGTACGCACAGTGTGTACACTTGTCTGCAGAATGATTCCTACCTTTCCATTATAGAAAGGAAAAAATCAGCTGTCAAACAAATGAGCTGAAACTGACAAAAGTTATAATAAATGAAAATTTGATGAAAATGGTGACATTGTTTTTTAATTGTGGGTTAACTATAATATTAAAAAAAAAAAAAAAGAAAATATGAGAAAGTAATGTTTAGCATTTAATATCTGAAGTTAAGCTACAGAAATTCAGCACTTTTTCAGGATATGCCAATTGTCTGAGTAGTACCTGTAAATTTGCTAAGTTATAATTTAGTTTTTGATAATTACTTGCTTTGACACTGATTTCCTTCCGACAAACATGATCAGAAATTTTTATTCATGCGTCGTGTAATTGTCGGAGACTCACTGGTGAACATAGTTTACCATTTAGCTGCAGGCGATCCAGGAATTTCCTGCGAGCTGAAAAAATACAGCATTGCTCCTGGATTAGGATGGATAAAATCAGATTCAGATGACGTTGTGTTGTGTTGTGCTTTCTTGGATGTCTGTGATCCAGTTTGATGTTGAAATGTATCTTTGCTTCTTACCAGGATGCTCTGGATGAGTGCAACAGGATTAAGGGCCTTAAAAAGGTATGTATGATTGTTTAAGAGTTCATATTCAGCAGGGCAGGGCCACCACAGGACAGACATGACGGAAGAACAGTTCTTGTTAAATCATTTCTAAATGATGTAATGAGATTAATGAAGAGCTTTCTGGGAAAACTGCATCTTTGTGGTTTAAACTAATGTCAGAATGTGAAATAATGTGGGTTTGTCTCATACACGAAACCGCCTCTGTCTCCACAGTCTCCAGATTATCTGGTGAAGAAGCGCAGGTGTAAATATCTGAAGTCTAAACTGAGCCACATCAAGAAGATGGTGAGTGATTTCGACCGCAGGGCCTGAACTGGTCTGCGAGGGGCAGAAGGGACGACTTAGTCAGGTTTGGCTCCTCCTGGAGGACGGGACACCCTGACAAACACCACAACACACAACAGGCTGGCTGTGTTTAACCTGCAGAAACAAATTTCTCAGTTATGTGCCACCGTTTGTGTTATGATGTATTTATTCAGCCTCGTGATCAAAACATCCAACGGAGGACTTCCTGCATTTTCACTGTGAAGTGAATATAAATTCATGCATGATTATCAATTTTTAGTGCATTTTATTCTCTTTTTAATCAGCTATCTCCTTTTAAAGAAAACTGTGTAAAATATTTGTATGTAAATATTTGGGACATTCTGATGTTTTAAGCCCTTTGTGGATGTATATGTGTGTTTATTCTTGCATTGCAATGGCTGTCAGTGAATTCAGATGCATTTTTATTGTAATAAAATCATTTATTGAACACTTTGCAACAGACAGTTTAAGTTACAGCAGGTTTCTTTTCCTTTTTTAACACATTTTTTAAAGCCACAGAATTGGTCACAGCAGCTTTTGGAACATGACTAATGGTGTATTTGTTGTTGAGTATTGCTGCTTTGCTATGATTTTTTTAAATTCGTACCACTAAGGGATGTAACTATCCAGCTTATAATGAGTTTTTCATGTTGAATCATCATCAATAATATGAAAAAAAATGTTGCTTCTAATGATGCATTTACACAGACCTGCACAGCTGCTGAGCATCTTTAAAAGGAGACTGTGTAACTTTTGGCCACTAGAGGGAGCTGAATCTGTAACACCGTGGTAAAATGAAGCAAACGCTGTATATTGACCCCAGAAATCATCCATCATTACTCACATTAGGCTGATGTTTGGGTCAGAAGTTACAGTGTCCCTTTTTAAGTTCGCATTCTTTTAGATTTCGAAGCTGTGACGTCTGCTTTGGACAGGAGAAAGAAGTTGTGACAAACCAACTTCACACTAAAGCATGTAGCAGAAATGACCGGGTAAAGTGGAACAACTTTCAGCTAAAACACCCAGATGATGATCACAACTGAACTAAACAAAATATAGAGATTAAATTTGAAGAAATGTGGCTAAATTGAAACTTGGACCCAGTCTTGGTTCTGTGACTCCATTTTGAAGTGGGGAAATGTCTCTTTTCTTTTATTGATGAGAGTTGGGATGCAATGAAAATTAATTCTGAATAAAAAGGCTGGTTTATTCCACTTTTAATCCTGAATCTGATAATTCCTTTCTCATCCTCTGGCACTTCCACCATCCAACCAATCAACCTATGCCAACGCCTGGATTTAAAGCGGAAAGTGGAAAACATGTTTTCCATGTAAACCTTAATTCAGAATTAATATTTCCATGTAAACACGAAGGAGAAGATATTCATTCAGAGTCATTAATTCCGAATTAAAAAACATTTAACTGCAGCCAATCACATTTAAGATGGAAATTTCTATTTCTCTTTAATAAATTAGAACTATGTAATCTATAGAAGGATTTTCTGCCTTCCGGTTCCCTCACACTGAAGCTTTGAAGACTATTAAAAGCTGACGGAGCGCACGCTGCATCCTGAAGCTATTTTAAGGGATTCCTTTTATCCTCTTTGGTTTTTGCAGGATGAATTTGCTGACGCAAACACTGCATCACATGACAACAGCAGTATCATTTAACACACTAAAGCACTGGTTCCCAAACTTTTTGAGCCACAACCCTCAAAATGACATGTATTGGTGTCGGTGACCCCCCCCATTCTGTGATAATTATTAATTATATATCAGGATCTTTTAAATATATGGCTTGAAATCAATCTGATAAATAAGGAGGATAAATGTGGATTTATGCTTTTAGATAATATAAGTTATATTCAAGAATGTTAAAAGGGGAAGTTTGGTATTTTGCAACCTGGAGCTATTTTCTAGCATGAAATACGATCATTTACTCACCCAGACCGCTTCGGTGTAACTTGAACTCATTTGGTAGATATTTAGATCCACTCGCGATCAGCGTAAATCAAATATAATGGGAGTGAACGGGCCCAGCTCGCCTCTAAATACAAAACTCCTTAATATCACCAATGTGTTATGAATCGCTGCTCTGATGAACTCTCTGAGCTCAAAGTGACTTTTTAGTGATCCATCATTATCTACCGCCATTACAGGCGCTGTGATGCCGCCCGGAAGTGACCACCAGTGATGCCACAGATTACTTGAAAAAGTAATCTGATTAGTGATTACTGATTAGTTCATTAAAATGTAATCTAATTAATTTACTGATTACTAAGGTTTAGGAGTAACTAAGTTAGATTACTAGTTACTTTATTTGTTAAAACCCCCAAACATAAAAA
>JAVQJG010216432.1:0-14230 GCA_036024015.1 Craterocephalus amniculus
TCTTCTTGGCTCATTTGTTTCTGTTTGTGTTTCCTTTGCTAAATGTATTAATTTCCATTTGTTCAAGTCATTAAATTCATTGTCATTTCATTTTCATTTTGTGGTCTTTCTTTGAATAAGCTAATTACGACAATGGTGATTATCTCACATTCATCGACGGTTGTTAAACGTGCCTGTGTGTTCAGCAGAGCAGAACAGCTGTTATAAAACACACACTGCCCTAGATGTATATTTATCTTCCCCATCATCAATATAGTCTCACAACATTATATAAAACCAATGTGTGTTGGAATTTACTTAAATAACTACATATATTGTGGAACTGTTAGAAAAGAGTTTATTTACACTGTAATAATAAGGTAATTTCGATGTACTAAGGTTTATAAAACTTCACCCCACTGCTTTTTTTTCCCCGGCTCGCTGAGCGCAAAAGAAAAGTCACTGGTCATGAAAAAAAGCTAAAAGACGAAAACTATGTTTTTTTTAATATTTAAACTAGACTGTTGTCCCACTACTTCTGTTGTAGGTATTCTTTTTCTATCATGGAGACAACTTAAATATGCCTCCCATTTGTCTTTACTTTATTTTCCCTGAGGGTTTTAATCTCATCCCTGCATCTGGGACTGCAGAAGAACTGTGATTAGAAACCTTCAGTGTCCAAATAGCAGAACAGAAAGCCAGAATTCCCTGCTGAGTTTTGATCTCTGCTAAGAGCCAAGTAGATTATGTTTTCTTTCTGTCTAGACACCGAAATATTATCTCTTATATGTTGTGTACCTACAAGTCACAGAGAGGCGAGCTATGGAAAAAACAAAGCCGTATTAGATTTTTCCAGCAAAACTAATACTGCAGACAAGTTTGACTCTTCCACTGTGAGACAAAGAGAGAGCTTCAGGATGTGTTTCATAATCAGATTCAGACAGCTGGAAACATCTTTAAGTTGGTTATGTAAATGTGTGCTGCATTTTTAATCCTCAGCTCCACAGCCTTTCTTTCCCCGTACGCACTTGATCTTTACTCTTCAGGCGACACTTCTGCGTTTGTTAAGATCATCCGAGGCCAACCGTGGTTATTGTCCTTGATTCCTATTAATATTGTGATCGCTATTTTATTGCCAAGTGTTGTCGCCGTTACAGATTTGAAAGGCAATTTCTCCAGCCATGATGTGAAAGGCTGGCCGGTGTGTTTTTTAGCGGTGTGACTCATAGAGCAAAAGTGTAGAGATGAGGAGCCAGGAATAGCGTGTTGTATTGTGCAACAGGGAGAAGGCTGGATGGTCTAACAATAACAAAACAGCTCCAGATAAATCTCAGGGTTTTTTTGTACGATTCCTCATCTTTTCCATCACCCTCTCTGTCTCTCACTCTGTCTATCACTCCATCTGTTTCACAGGTGTTCGCACAGGAAAGACAGACAAAAAATTTTCATCAAAGGTTATACCCGCCTCCCGGCCTACAGACAGGAAATGGCCATATATAGGCTTCTGTCTCCACACTGAAGCTCTCATAAGCTGCTGTTCTTCTCTCTGTGAGCAGTTTCCATAGCAACAGTATTTTGTTTCTCTCGGTGACAGGGAGAGAAGCAGGGAGAGAGAAAGGAGGTCGGTGAGCAGAGGGCAGGGCGAGATGTGCGATCGGGGAACAGCTGAGGTAGACGCACTAGTTGGTAGGGGTAAAAAACGTAGAACAGGGATGGTTTTTTCTAGAAAATTCACCTGAGGGCCGTCGGCTTTACAGGCATTAAGTGGGTTTTCTTGTTCCGGGAAGAGTGCCCGTCCAAACACAACATTACATAAACCAGACTAGGTCTGACTCACAACTACACTCAGCTAGGTGGTTTTCAGGTCACAGCAACAGAGGTGAGTAAAAACACTGACAGCTACTCAGACAGGAATAAAGGACAGATCCGGTCTGTAAATAGTCCTGAATGGTACCTTAACTTCTTCTCATCCACATTTTTTTAGTGATTATCATGAATCTTAGTAAAGAATTGATTAAATAAACCATCCCTACCAGTTGGTCGGGGTATGTAATACCATAGGAAGATGTTTGTTATCCCGTTGCTGTTTCATATTTTGACCATTTCACTGTCATAATTTTGTTATTAATTTCTATCTCAACATTTTGCTAAGACATGTATTTTTCTTGTTCCAAACAAAAGGGAAAATGCAAAAAAAAAAAAAACCACATTTTTCTCATGGTTTTTTATTAGTGTGAAAGTTAAAGGGTTAAATGAGCCTTTCACCCCGCTGCCATGATAAAAAGCCCTTCACAATGTATAAAATCCAGTGGTTTCCTTTTTCCCTCCATAACTGGCACATATTTTGTAAGATGATAACTGGGTCTGTGCTTTCACTGAAAACTTGAGGCAATGGCATGATATAAGCGACACCTTCAAACCTGTTTTCAGGATTGTTGTCCATTAACGTTTACCATACAATTTTCAAAATATACATAGGCATAAAACCTTATCGGTTGGGTAATCATCATACGAACGTTGCCAGACACCCGTTTATTTAGGAAACATCTTCTATTTTCACATCTTATCTCTCCTAAAGGGTTTAGAGCAAATAATATAGAAATCATCCTGTCTGTGAATTCAAGAAAATGCTTCAAATATGTGAGTTCGTGCAGCTGAAGCTCAGGACAGCTGCATGTGAGGACTGGCTGCAGGACGCGTGTAGCGGAAACATAGAAAGCTCGTCAATAATTTACGCTGCTTATGAGAAACAGCGATGACGTCTTTTGGCAAGGCGGCATATTTCTGCTCCACCGGTGGGACCTATCCGAGCTCTGGAAGCATCCAAACCCAAAGACCTCAAGAAAGAGTGTGAGGCAGGTGAGAAGAGTCCAAACAGGCAAAAGGGCTGCAAGGAAAGAGCATAAAAATGTTCTCTAACTACAAGCAGAGCAAAATCAGTCTCTCTAATTAAAATAATTCATCCATCGGCAGCATCTGGAAGAGGCAGGATCAGAAAGATGGTCAAGAGTGAAGAAAAAGTATGAGAAGGGTAGATTCTCATAAATAGTCCCGACTAGATCCCTGCTCCCCATCCCTGCCGCTTCCATGACAACCAGACAGAAGGCTACAAGGTGGAGGGTGTAATGAGTTTATGTCTTTAGATGGATGCAGAGGCCTCATCTCAGCCACTCTCTTACCTTAATGACGTCCTGCTAACTAAGCAGAGGAATTAGTTTCTCCACAACCTTCTTCCTGTTTTACAGGAATTAGAGAGGAGGTAGGATTTTAGAAAAGCAGCTCATTTCTCTCACGTCTGAAGAAATAACTGATTTATGTTCAGATTATTGTGCTGTCTGCTTTGGTTATTTACTGGAAGAAAATCCGGATAGAACATTGCATCCATTGGATACTGAGCATACATATTAGTTTCGCTTTGGACTAAGAAGTCACGTGATCATATTTCTGTTATTTGCAAGCTGTTTTAATCCAGAGATGAATGTAAATTTTTCGTCCCACTCTCTGCAGGGCTCCCAGGGTTCCTCCAGCTCTTTGTCTTCCGCTCAGATTTCCAGCCCAGTGGGAGATGCTAATGGACTCATCACTGAAGGTGAGGGGAAATGAAGTTGCAGACATGTTCCGTATCCTCTCCACTGTGCAAATATCACGCATGTCAGGACCATGTGGATGACTTTGATGTCTCTTTCTGTCCTATCGCTTAGTTTCTCTGATTTACATCCCGATCTCAACGTTTTCTTACACCTTTTCCCCTCTTTTGGTTTCCTTCCCACTTCACCAAAAAATCAGAATGCGATTTTAAACTGTGTGAAGGGCAGCTTTATTTGGATTAGAAAGATCAAGATGTAAAACTCACTCTGAGCTGAAGAAATAAGATCAATGTCTTCCACATTGGATCGGGTCACTATAATATCATCTGACATTTTCATCTTTGATTTTATTTATTCAGACAGCCCCGAGAACCATTTCAAATGTTACAAATTGATTCATGAATTGTATTAAACTGAGCATTCATTGCATATATTTGCATTTTGATTTGTCAGTTCGTTCCACGTTTAATTTTCCATTTGCCAGATTGATTACAGTCTACGAAGAACTCTGCAAAGCCATAGTGTGACAAAATAAAAATGAATTTGGGAAGTAACTTAAACTCTTTTGGCTCTGAAGATTTTTTTTTTTTGAGTAATAACATAACATTTATATTGTCTGTATAATTTAAGACCTTTTCATATACATGTTTGATTGCAATTTTTTTCAATAACTAAATCCAGATTGCCCTTCATACATACTGCGGCTGGATCTTTAAAAATCTCCATTTGTATCTTCAACTGCCCCTAAAAAAGTGTGCAAAGCAGTGAACTGATTGATGGTGAACTTGTTTACCTTTCCGAGTCTCTCAGCTGCTCTAAATCTTGTGCCTCTTCCCTGCAGCTGAAGTTCTCGTGGACGAGGTTCCAGCTGTCCCGTCCTACATATCAGATCGCTACAGGGTGGGGCGGATGCTGGGTGATGGGAACTTTGCGGTCGTCCGGGAATGTGTGGAGCTGTCCACGGGACGCGAGTACGCTCTGAAGATTATCAACAAGGGCAAATGCAGAGGCAAGGTAAACATCCACAGACTGAGAGTCCCTAAAACAGAGAGTATATTAATGATCAGGATGATATCTAAAGGTTTAAGACATAACTAAACTTTCACCCATTAAAAAAAACTGTTTTATTGTAGAAATTTACACTTCTTAATAAATGATTTACTTTAATTTAATCATTTTTTAAAATGTATTTCCAGGAGCACATGATCCAGAATGAGGTAGCCATCCTCCGCAGGGTCAAACATCCAAATATCGTCTTGCTCATTGAGGAGGCGGACACCTACAGCGAGCTTTACCTGGTTATGGAACTAGTCAAGGTGGGTTTCTGTTCCGCAGTGCAGCATTTATATGCGAGTGGCATCTTCCCTGACAAGGAAACCCATTCTTTCACATTTGATGGAGATCATTATCTGGAAGCAAGAGGAGCAGAGAAGCAGAAATGGTGACAGAGACGCAGGCGTAACAATCAACCAGTGCAGCAAATGACGAAGTCTCACAGTATGGGACTGAGAGAAACAGTCTGCGGCCCCCGGCGCTCGTGTGTTCACATTCCTCATTCTCTCTCTCTCTCGCTCTCTGAGTCAAGAAATGTTGGTGCATAATTCAGGAGCGAGGAATGCGATCCATCTGTTCGTGCTGTGGCGTGGAGTACTACAGAATATAGATGAGAGGTACGCACGTTTCTGTGGGAGAAGCGTGCGTACATGCGTGTCCAAAAGTAGGAGGACTGAGAGGAGGCTATGAATGAATGAGGTAGAAAAACAGTCACTGTTAGAGGACAGAAAGAAGGGGAAAAACTAGTTGAAATGTTGTCTATACACATATTATAGTTCTTTTGTCGCTTTCTGTTTTGGCTCAGGTGCTTTCATTTGCTTTTAGAGAGAAGTTAACAACTAATAATGTGCTCAGTCAATGATTTGTGCCAGTGGGCCTTCTTTGATTCAACTTGAGCAAGTACCACAGAGAAGTTCATCACCTTATAATGTTTATTTGATCATCTGTTACAGGATAATAAACCCAAACCATGACACCACCAATGTAGCAATACTTCAATGCTGGAATCCCAACATTGCATTTTTATTTAAACTTATTTATTGAAAGAAATATTGTATTTCAGTCTCATTTGTCCAAAGAGCTTTTGGTGTCTCCACATGATTGAGGTTTTCCCCTTGCGTTCCTTGTTTGGAGCTCACCTGACGGCAGCAGAGGCCATTAGCTGCTTTGAAGTTACTCCTTTGTGACCCAGGAAAGTGTGACGCATTTTGCTCTCCGAGAAACCTTTGATGGTCACGCACTCCTCTGTTCGGACACAGCAGAGCCCAAACTTTGACTTTAACAGGTAAAACAAGAGGTTTTCCACTCAGGCATATGCAACTCAAAGTCAGTGGTCAAGTAAATCATTTTGTCTTCTTCAAATTATTTGGATGATCTTTGTTTACTTTAGGACTTGACTGAAAATTTGATGATGATTTACATCTTTAATGTAAAAGTCTCACAAACGTTAAAACACTACTGTTTCTGTTATGACAGCAGAACTCTGATTAATAGTTTGGGATCCCAACTGTGAGCCAGGCCTCATTTCCCAGCTGCAAATAAATGTCCCTGCTTTTGGAAAACGATGTTAAAGCAGTCACATTTAGATGTAAAGTGTGTGGATCCGTATGCCTTTCCTACATAATAAGAAGTAAAGAAGGACAGATGCAGCGGTTAAAGGCTGGGCTTTGGCATTTGACTGCTTTTCTATTTAAACTACTGCTGCTGAGTTTGAACCCTGACGGTATGACTGAATCAGTGCTGAAAGAGAGAAATATGCAGCCCTATTTTAAGCCGCTGCTCCACTTAGTCCACTCGGGGAGAGAGACACAGAGAGGATGAGAGAAAAGTGAAAAGTGAGAGGTGGAAGGATTTAAAACCAGTAGAAAATATGATGAAATGGGAGAGAGAGAGAAGAGCTTGTGAGAAAAGAGAGCAAATGACCAGAAATAATTACAATAAAATTATCGCGAAAGGAGGAGATGTTTCAATAAAGCTACGGAGGAAGGAAAGATATTATCCCTCCAGCTGCTGAACAGAGAGAAAACATGCTGCTGAAGGAACTTTTTCTTTTTTTTTAAGCCAAAAAATATTTTCAGCTGGAAAGATCAGCAACTGTGAAAAGTTTGTCAGGCTGTGTTTGCGTCTGAAAACAACAAAACAAACCTCCTGTATCATTCTTGTCCCCAACACTGACAGCCCGCATATTCATGATGATTTGTCCACAGGGGGGGGATCTGTTCGACGCCATCACCTCAGCCAACAGATACACAGAGAGGGACGCCAGCGGCATGCTTTACAATCTGGCCAACGCCATCAAATACCTCCACAGCCTCAACATTGTGCACAGAGACATCAAACCAGAAAACCTGCTGGTGAGTTCAGACGTGCTCTGCAAATTCTAATATAGCATGCTGCAGTGCGGCCTCCTGCCCCCCCCCCTCATTTCCTCCTTTGTGAATGAACAGTGATTTCATTCACTATGGACTCTCACTGAGAGAGATGACTCATCCTTGCTGCCCTCACACCTCCTGCTCACTCCCTCATTTGTGCCTTCTTCCTTCTGTCAAAATCCTTAATTGTCATGCTTTTGCTGCAACTGCTGCTGTATGTCTAATGATACTTTTTTCCCCCTTTAAACAGCTGTTGAAAAACAAACCATACAAATAGCGTTTAGAACAAATTTAAATGAACCTTTTTATGCGTTTCTTCTGTGTATGAAGGTGTATGAACATGCAGACGGCAGTAAAAGCCTGAAACTGGGAGACTTTGGTCTGGCGACTGTGGTTGATGGACCCCTCTACACTGTCTGTGGGACCCCAACATATGTAGCACCTGAAATCATTGCAGAAACAGGGTGAGAGCATTAGCCGCATAGCTGGAGGCATGTTGATAACTCAGTTTTGTAGCCGATATTGCGAATCAGACACGTTGGAATAGATTCGGGATAGTGGCTACATAAAATGCGCCTCAGTATCATGTCTGCAAATTTCAGTCTGAATCCCTTTGCTTTGAGCTAACTTTGGCTGATTTTCTGTAGATATGGCCTTAAGGTGGACATCTGGGCAGCTGGAGTCATCACCTACATCCTGCTCTGTGGTTTCCCACCATTTCGAGGGTAAGCTAGAAGCGAAATTGGAGTTCTTCTACCAACCATTTTTTCACTGAAATGCAAGATAATCTTCATCTCTGCTTCCATTAGTGAGGGATCATAGCAAAGGTCCTATAAGGAATATAACAATGCTTCCAAAATGCCAACATGTGACTACAATTAATGCAAATATAGTTCAGCAGTTAGCTGTACTCTGCTTATTTTGCCGCTGGATGTCATTATAATCATAAACACTGGAGATCTTTGACTGGACGAGTTATTGTTGAGGTTGTGCATGAGTTCCCCCTACTGGTTGGCAATTGCAACTATACCTCTTTTGGACACAATACATAATAATCCCTCTTTTGACATTTGCAGGAGCAGTGATGATCAAGAGGCACTTTTTGATCAGATACTAATGGGACAGCTGGAATTTCCTCTGCCATACTGGGACAACGTCTCAGAAACAGCCAAGGTGACGACCGTCCACATGCACTGATCACTTGCATGCGTCTGCTGTGATTACATTCATGCACTTTGTATAAAAAGTAGGGATGCAACAATACCACTTTTTTCCAAACCGATACGATACAGATACTTGAATCTGAGTACTTGCCGATACAGAGTACCGATCCCAATACTTCTACCACACTAAAAAAATGCAATGAATTGGAAGAGAGTTTTATTTTCTTCTCTGCTTTTTACAACAAACGATGGTGACATGAATAGAAAATAAAATCTAATGAAAATGACGACTTAATTAAAATTTCAAATGAAAATAGATATTGTGCGTAATAAATATATCGATGCAACCCTAATAAAAAGAACACTAAACTCACAGTTACCTGCCTGTCGCTGCAGGAGCTGATCCGATCGATGCTGGAGGTGGAGGTGGATCAGAGATACACGGCTCTCCAGGTGCTGGAGCACCCTTGGGTCACGGTATGAGCAGCGTCATCAAACTAATGAAGCACCTCACATCTTTTCATTTGCAGCACTTCCTAAAGAAACTCATGACTTCCTCTTCTGCCTCTCGTAATGCAGGACGAAGGTCTATGTGAGAACGAACACCAGCTGTCAGTAGCAGGGAAGATAAAGAAGCACTTCAACACAAGTCCGAGGGTCAATGACACCAATGCAGGGGTGTCAGTCATTTCTGTAAGTTTCACTGCAACTAATCGGTCCGACAGCTACTGCATAGTGTGTAAAAAGACTTTCACAGACGTCTAAGTTCCATGCAACTTAATTAACTTCACTTCTGGAGGCAGATGCAGATTTCTGAGTGCAGTTTTTGTTCCCGGTGTTGGGATTGATTGTGCTGGTTTCTCTTTGTGTTCAGCTGGATGACAGCTTTTCTATGCAGAGATCTGGGTCGTTGGATTTCTACCAGCACCCGGCCATGTACTGGATAAGGTATGCTAGGTTTCCATGGAGACAAAAAAAAAAAAGGTCGCAAAGCAGCGAGACATCAAAACAAACTCAAATTGTGTCTGTGGAGTTAATGCCCCCCGCCACTCCTGCCTTGCCTGAGTGCTGGCCTGCTGGTTGGCTGCTGCTGCTTCTGTGCCATTTAAACAGCATCTCTTTCGTTTTTTCTTCCCCTTTCATCCCTTCCTTGTCGTGAACACAGATTCATAACTGCATAACCTGAATCGTTGTTGTCTGTCTGCTGCCAAGGATCGCCCCTACGTTGTGTTGCTGTTTATAACTGTGCAGTGGATTTTTTTTGCATATATGGTTCTGTATGTAAACCCACATCCTGCAAAAGCTACGGCTTTTGTAAACAAACCGGTGTTGGAATGATTGTTTTTTTTGTTTTACACGATTTCTTTGTGAATGCTGCCTTTCCAAAGAAATGATTCTGCACCCTTGCCTGTTTCTTGAAGCTTCTGTGATTTGTTTATTTTGCTGTATGTAAAGCTGCCCTGCCGGCTGCCTGCTGTAATACCAGGACTTGCTATTCAGCTCTCCTTATCCAGATCCTGTTATGTGACTTCATCCCCTGACCTATTTACTATTTAATTTGAGTTGTGTGGTTATGAATGACACAAGCAACAAGAGGAATTAATAAAAGGTTTGAATAAATTAATAGGAAATATCCATTAGTTGCCAATTAGTTTTCAACTACTTTCTCCTATTTCTATGCAACATTCTGATATGAAGAGTTATTTTCCAAAACGCCATAAAAGCCCAATTTTTAAAAAATGAATTTGTCATTCCATTTTGCTGTGTACTGAGCCTAATCACTGCTCTGTCAAGATTTCATGCCAATTCCTCATTCAAACTAATGGAGGGTCTCAGTACAAAACGGCATTTTCCCAAACACTGTTCAAATGGATTTATAGCATTTTGGAAAATAACTCTTCATGTATAGCTTACTAAAGATTATAGACACATGAAATACCAAAATTATTTATACTTTTTGGCAGATTTTGTGGCAAGTAAAAGACTAAAGGAAAATAACAAAAATGCTAAAAATTACTTGTTTAAAAACTGTTTCTTTCTTTTGTTAATTTCTCTTGTGACAAATTCTTGAAAAAGGGATCGCCAAATAAGCATGCCTGAAACTCTTTTTCTAACCTGAATTATGGGTTCTGCTATGCAACAATCTGATCACAGCGTTCTCCTGTGCTTCTTTCTGCCAGGCCACCCCTCTTGATAAGGAGGGGCAGGTTCTCAGACGAGGACGCCACCCGGATGTGAAGCCGCCTCCTTTGCAGACTGTGAAGACAGAAAGAACAACAAACCCGCGCCGGGCCGAGCCTCCCTGTTGCCTCCCTGGCCTGCCCACCGTTCCTCCTTCTCTGACCCCCAACACTTGCTCTGATCCCTCACCGGACCCCAGTCTCCCATCGGACTCTGATGACATCTCCATCAGTTCAGTTAGCACCATCTGCTCCCCCAGCTCACCCTTCTAGAGAGAAGGTGGAGGGGAGTAGGAGGAAGAGGAGAAGGAGATGCTTGGAGGGAGAATCCTCTTCCATCTCCTCCCTCTGTAAGGAGGAGGGGGAAAAGGAGGCATCTGCATCCTAATGCCAAATGCTGGATGTGGAAGACAGATTTATGAAGGGTGGACGAGCAAAAAAAAAAAAAAGAAGCTGAGATTGGGAGAAAGACAAAAGAGGCAACAGGAACATGTGGAGTGATGTGGAAGACTTTAATTTCCTTTTAACGTTCTCTCATCTGAGCACATGTTGCAGAGCTCAAGGAGCAAGAAAGGCCAACAGGACTGTTTACCTTTCAGTGATGATCCGGGCCAAACATGACGAAAAAGCTCTACATGGCAATACGAGAATATGGACCAATGTTCATGTTTTATTGAACCTTATTTATTCATCCAATCGCTACATTTTTCTAAAATATGTATCTCCCTTTTTCATAGAGGATGCCCTTTTTTTGTTGACTGAAGAGCGTGATGGATTCAAAATAATGGAAACTTGTGTAGACGTAGTCGTCAGAACTGTGAAGTAGGCTGTGATAGGCTTGATGAACTTTAAAATGGTCCAATCAGAGCTACAGGAAGGTTTTTCACATTATTTGGGGGTAAAGCAGTAGTCGAGGAGAGCACTTTAAGCTTGCGGCTCTGTGCTCCAAAACAGCCTAGATGTTGCCTTTCCGTAACGTTGGATTTCAGTTTTTACGGTTTACATTTTACACAAACTGCTAATAAGACAATAATGGTGCATTTTATCGCAACTTGTTACCTTATTAAACTGCTATTTCATCATGACATCTCAACACACAAGATTCAGCAGCATCTGGGTGCTTGTAGCAAACTCGACATCTCTTCCTCATTGTACACATTCACACAGACGCTCATTTATCTTAATTTTCACCAACACCGACGGTTTGAAAGCAGTAAATAGTATGATTGATTCAGGCTGAGAGTCCCTTTTACACGCTACAGATTTGCGATGTTTTTCTTACAAACGACAAGTTGCGAGGGCTACCTATTTGCACAAAGGTACTGCATTCTTGGTGCAGTCAAAGAGAAAGGAGCGAATGTCAGTATAGATGTCAGAAAAACCAGCAGCACTTGTGCAAAGCAGTAAGGTTAAAACGATGGGGGATTTATTTAAGCTCTGTACAACCTCATTCATGGCTTCATTTATTCAGATGAAAGCATGACAGACATACAGTAGCCTATTCTTATAAAAACAAAACGGTTTAGTGATGAAGAATTGTTTATATGTTATGTAAATAACAATTTTATTTATTTTAATAGTTCACAATACAGTATATTTCTTTACTAGTAGTTCGTCTATGAGAATTGTAAAAAAAAAAAAAAAGTCTTGCATAACCATAAGCATAGAAGAAACAATGATCCGAAGGAGATCATCAGGGTTATATGGAGACAAGCTGCATTTTGACCTGATGATGTTCCACCTGGATGAATCCATACAGACAAAAGCAAAGGAGATCATCATCTTTGCTTCACGTTGAACACTAGGAATGGTGTCTCTTCCTGTGCAAACTCAGCTAGTACCATATCATTTCCAGTGACTGATGTGAGGCCACTCTTTTCTTTTCTTTTTCAGATCTCACTGCAGTTGCAGCACTTGTCTAAGTTCCTGTATTTGTTCTCATCTTGGCACATACAGAGTAATGTGCCGCAGATCAGTGTGAATTTGTTGTGCTGTTTGAAATCCACACACACGTGGTTTTACCAAAGTGCTCTCACAGCTTCACCACTGCATTACAACCGGTTCCAAGTACCTGTACCTCTGTTGAACAATGGTCTATCGATAACAATAGTAATAATTAAAAAGATGTTTCAAAGTCAAAATGTGGTTTTCTTTCTTTTAGTCTCGATATCTCTGGTTTTCTACATCCATATTTCTGTCTGCTGTTAAATAAACACTCGTCCTACAAATGTCCTTGTTTGCTATTTTAATGGTTATCTTGTGGGCAGCACTTCACTAGAGGAGGTACTTGATGTGTTTTTATGAATACCAATTATAGCAAGGGTTCGCAATTTTCTGTGCTCGACATGGTAAGTGCTCGCATACAGGTGGGATGATTGGAATGCATTTTTTAAATTTAATCATAAAAATTAATTTTGGATAAACCACTGCAGGATAGAAACACAATAAGAAAAACTTCCCCTTCTAGCTCAGCTTCAGCTGGACAGTTCTTAGGTGGGTAGCTAATATTTGACTAAACTAGGAAGTCGCGTTTGGATCTAACAATATGAAAGAAAAGCATTAGAAGCTCACATGAATACAAGGGAGTCAGAATTCGCACCTGTTACAGAGCTGTCGTCTTGTTTTCCCTTTTTCCTCTGATCATACCAGCCATAAAAACCAGCTGGATTGTGGCTACGACCGAATCTATTGCATGGACCATGAAGAAATATGAAGAGGGCTAAAGAAAACAAGAACTGTATGACAAAAAAATATGTAAAAAATCAAAAAAAAAAGTGACACAATAAGACCACGACAGAGGTGTAGAATGAACCAAATGAAACACGAAATCTATGAGCAATATAGTGGAAAATGTTGCTAATTAAATTCAAATATTTTGCAGTTGCTTTACTCTTTTTTTCCCCTTCAGGTTATTGTGTACAGGATGAGTAACAGACCTTGAACATATCTGTACCCAGAGGCCGTTGTTTCATAATCCCACTGAGGGGAATGTGATGAGCATGAAGAGCACATCTGATCTGTGAAAACAGGCTGAGTGGTAACAACAAGCAAACATGTAACTATTTGGGGAAAAAAAGGCATTGAGCCCTCAGATGCTAATTTAAGCAATATTTCTATGATTTCTGCTGTTAGCCCTTATAATGTCTTGAACATGCCTGTCTTGAATTCTGCTTTATTTAATACATAAAGCAGAATAAAACAGATAAAACAGATCACTTGTGGATCACTCAGCACATTCTTCTGTTTCCTTCTTTCTATAATGAAAAGTGTGAAAGCTGTTACTGTAAGTGTGTCGTGGTTTGTCATTGTAATATCAGCTGGTGCACGGCCATGCTCTCTGAGGTAATTATGAAGCACGGCCCTTGCCATGATGACAATCCAGCATCTTCTTGGTTCCGTAACTAGAAACCAGTTTTTACATTTCCTGAACAGCTCAGCATCTTCTAGTAAATAACACTTAATAATGTTGTAAATATTTGAATAAACTTCTTCATTTTCAGTTTAGTTTTCTATTTACAATGCATATTTTTGAGTAATTTGAGCTGATTTATCAATATATTCATTATTTCATATGCTTAATGTGTTATTCATCAATTTTTACTAACTTCAGCACAGAGCAGTGGAAAATTACTAACACCAGACTCATATTAAATGAAGATTCACAGGCTCATAGACAGGATGATCTCATAGATAACACACTGGCCTTGGATGTTGGAGCTCAAAGATGACCATATAGAGAAAATAGAGTACAAGATAATATAAAATAGGCCCTGCGACAGACTGGCGACCTGTCCAGGGTGTACCCCGCCTCTCGCCCCTTGACAGCTGGGATAGGCTCCAGCACACCCGCGACCCAATTGGATTAAGCGGTTCAGAGAATGGATGGATGGATGGAT
>JAVQJG010216491.1:0-12654 GCA_036024015.1 Craterocephalus amniculus
TCAGTTGATTTGTAATGAATACACAATGTATGACATTTCATGTTTTTTAATTGCATTACAGGAAATAAAGAACTTTATCACAATATTCTAATTTTCTGAGACAGACCTGTATGTCTCACTTCTGCTGTATCATTTTACTCTTTTTCTAAAGTAACTTTCAATAGTTACAAGTTTTCCCTGTATCACTGTTTTTAATAGATGGGTGTGTCTCACCTATGCTGATTTTATTTCAAGTAGCTCTGTATAGGAAGTTTAGTTTACTTGACAACTGTGTTACTGAAAGCAGCAATCTTAAACTATCTCCTTATTGTGTTTTTAAATCTACAATTCAGTCTAATCTGAAAATAAATGGCACTGTGATGAGACACATCTGCCTCCTACTTGGTATTCTTGTGTTCAATCTCTGTTCTCTTTCTACATCGTGAATTAGACGAGCAGACAGAGTGTGTCGATGAGTAATGAATAAAATCTCTTTGTAAGGGATGCATGTCTTTCCTCACATCAATTAATTCCATTTCCTCTCATGCATCTTTCACCAGTTCTGAAATAGATTTCTTGTTTCCTCTTACAACTGGTCGTAATCCCAATCAAAGTCTGTTATCACATTAAGGTATCCTCCATAGATCCAGGTCCACAGATGGTGATCTTACCTGTGCTTCTTTTTGATGTCAGTAAAGATCTGGACATGATCCGCTCCAATACACTTGCGATATCTCAGTAAGTCCCCAGCGCAGGCGTTCAGGAGGCCCTCATCCGCCACATGGGAAAAGACGAAACCCTCGGCTCTGATGAAATTCAGCCCTGGAACCACACAGTTCCAACATACAGCTATAGATGAATGGCACATGCATGAAGCGGAGGTTTGTTTGACTGAACTTTGCTCTGACCTTATGCAGGATCTCAATGAAGACTAAGCAAATACCATTGTTTTCCACTGGTAGACAAAACTGAGTGGTAGCTTGCAGATGTAAGCCAATGGAGGCGGATCAGTCGTACCTGATGCCAGAGCTACGGCGAGCGCCTGCTGGTTGGCAGAGGAGAGTATCTGGACTCCAAGCGGCAGAGATGGGCAGACACTTCTCACAGCAGTGCAGACTGCAGTCATACAGGCACACACCTCGGGACCCACGCAGAATGAGTAAGGCACATCATGCATGTTTTCAATGATCAAACCATCCTGAGAGAAGTGTACAGAGGAAACCATTACTGACTTTCAGTGACTTTCAGTTCAAGTAATGAGCAGTACTCACAACTCCTGCATCGCGATGGATTGCTGCCTCACAGCACGCCTCCTCAGTGATTTGGGACATTTTCAAACAGCCCAAGGGGGTACCTGAATGCCAAGAAACTTAGTTTTACACAGTTTGAGATTTCACAAACAACAAACATGAGCAGAAGGCATACTATAAAACTACTTATAGGGATTGATTATCTGGATGGGGAAGATTCATATACTAAAGCTGCTTTTAAAAAAAAAATTGAACAAGATAAAAACTAAAAGACCCTGAAGTGACACGAGCCAATCTTTTATTCACAACAGAACACAGATAAAGGAACAGATGTCTAAACTGAGAATTTTCTACATTTTTATGCAGAAAATGAGTTCATATCAAATGCAATGCTTTCCCCAGGTCTCAAAGTAGTTGGCATGGAGCATGTTTCCATAGTTACAATGGTGTAGCACCTCCTCTTCTTTTCAGAACACTTTATAGATGTCTGGCTATAGAGATTATGAATTACTGAATTATTTGAATTTGATCCCATTGCACCTGATATACACTTGCTGAATAAAATTAAACTTTATTAAGAATCCCAAATTTGGACTCATGTGATCACAGAACACTTTCCCACCCTGAGACAGTCCAGTGCAGATGAGTCTTAGCTCACAGGACACAGCAGTGCTTCTAGACCAGGCTCAAATGTGGCTTCCACCTTCCATGACTGAGCTTTAGTTGCATCTGCAGATGGAACGGAAGGATCATATTAAGCCACAGTGGTTTCTGGAAACATCGCTGGGCCGAATTGTAATTACATCAGGGACACCATGAGGGATGCAGTGTTGTCTGACAGCCCAAAGACCACGGGCAACCAGTAAAGGTCTTCTGCCTTGTCCCTTATGCACAGACCAGTTTCTCTTAAACTTTTTGTGATGTTATGCAGTGTAGATGATGAGAGTTGCAAAGACTCTGCTATTTGACATTGAGGAACATCTTTTCTTCTTGCTTTTTCAGCATTTGCCCGTGCCAGCTATTCTGAGACTTGGACCATGATCGCATGAGTTTGTTATGTGCGTAAAACTGTCAATTTCTCAGTTTAGCAGTATGTTCAGGTGTGAATAAAATATTGGCTCATGATATGAAGGTCTTTTAGTTCTCATTTTATTCAAATAAAAAACAGTCCTCTATTTCTGGAAGAAATTAAGATAACTATCTAATAACTAAAAAGGTTTTGCACAAAACACACAAATTTATTGACGAGCGTACCACAAAATAATATCTACACTTAGCAGAATTAGTCCGTACATAAGTGTTTAGTGGATTATTTCCTTGTTGTAACGATGCTTCTTGGTAATAATTCTTGAAAGTCAGCTTATTTCCCTTTTAAATGGAGCCACTGTTTGTAAAAAAAAAAATCTGTGGGATAAGCAGCAGTTGTGAATGAAATGTAATTGAAAAAATTGCCAGATTTAGCCAAACAGGTGATTGTGCTGTGTGTTACTAATTGGATTGGGTGAAACAAGATATACTGGCAATTTTACCATTTCTCCTAAAAAGCAGGAGCCTCGGCATCATAGAAGAAGCACACACGGCCACAACAGCCTGGTACCTCCTCCTAATGCTGGTCTCCAGCTTGGTCACACACTACTGTGGGATGGCATCCAAGTCATCAACCAGCGTCTGTCGCCTTTCAGCTGTAATTGTGTCTGTCACTCTGGCACCAAAAGCACCCCAGCTGATCCCAGAAGTGTTCAGGTCATCCATCCTCTGGAGGTAGTGTCTCTGAGCTCCGCTCTGTGGGAGTCAGCTTTGTTATCTTGGAGAATAGAATTCAGTCCCAGACTGAGGAGTTACGAGATCACCACTGGTCACAGAATTTCATCTCCACATCTCTTCACATTCATTCCTCCAGTTATGACTTTGCCTGCTCTCCCAGTGAGGGACATCCTGCCCCACACCATCACACCACCTCCACCAGAAGATGTTACCCTGTCGGTGTGGCAATCAGCAGTATTCTCCACCCTTTTACTCTATAAACCAACATCTGTAAGCAGAATATGAACTCTTTGCTGTAGAGTTCCTCCACATGTCCAGATTCCAGTGATCATGTCCATCTGCAAATCAGACTTGGATATTCTGCACCATAGCAGAATAATCTGTTTGGTATTGTTTTTTTGCTGACTCAACTCTGCTGTCCTCCCACAAATGCATTTCCCTTAGAAATATGGTATCATTTTCACAGGGAAATGACCAGGCTTTCCAAAAGTAAGTATAAGATTTATTACCAACAAAGACAGTTCTGACAAAGACATAATCCTCTAAACATCTACTTACTTTTTGTGTTAGAAGTACCTGCCCCATAGACACTTTACATCTCCTGGTGAAAATCTGGCCATATATCCAAAGAACATTGACTATTCTTATTGTTTTAAAAACTGAATTTTTTGTCAAGACAAACTGTTGACTTTGGACGAAATTATTTTTAGCTTTAACATTTGAGGAGATAATGTAGCCTACCTGGTAAGGCTTTAATGTGAATCATTCCAATCACCACGGATTTTAGGCGCCCAAAAAGGTCCAGAAACTTCATTTCTTTATTTTAATGGAACAACGACGAACACAGATCTGTGCAGCGTTACTTCTTCTGGAATGTCAATCACGTGACCGAGCAAGGGTCAAATTTGTTCATCAAACAAATCGTTTGTCTTCTTTTTCAACAACCTTACACCTAACAATCCGCCTACAATTATCAAACATTACATGCTATCAAAATAATGTGTTAATATGTACAATAAGTTTGTTTGTGGCTATGTTGTTTTAGAGGAGAGGGGGTAGACTGAAACGGGTAGGACTGATGCGACCCACGCTGGAAATGACGCACCAGACATCCGCTGCTTAGCATACTTGTTTTTTAGAAGAAGAAACAGCTGCGGCCAGTATGACAGCGGCTGAAAACCTCACCTGGTATTCAGGGAATGAAAAAATACCTAAATGTTACATTAATTTTACCATGGTGCTTTGTATTTTAGCTGCACTGTGATAGACTGCAGCTTTGTTTACATCTGACAGGGGAGCCACGCGGTGCGCGGACACTTCCTGCTTTGAAGCTCCGTCCCCGCAGCTGTCACTGTAAGAGGCCGCGCCCCCCTCACCGGCTCTACGATAATAAACCTATTCATCCTTTTATTTTACAAAGTTTAGAGTGGTTTTAGCGAAGATGTGTGTTCTTCGTGCTTTTATATAATGAGACAATGGAGAATGAAGTTAAATTAATGCATAAAAAGACGGTGAGATTGGAAGTTTAGCGCCAATTTAAATAAACTCCTCCCTGACGTCGCTGCTGAAACTCATATATTCTGCACAAGGCGCGAGCTCAGGGGAACTAGCCGACCAGGACAATCAATCGTAAGCGGGTCTGAATCTGAACAAAAGGCGGTTTAAGTGGAGCATTGCGTTCATATTTTGGTTTTAAGTCGTGGGAAAGAGTGAACTTCAAGGGCAGAATCTTGGGGTGAGTGAATGAAACAAGAATATTACTCAACTCTCGTGTCTTAGGCCAGATGCAGACCTAACTTAAACCTAAACCACGTAGCAAAGGTGACATAGTTGCTAACAAAACTGAGGCAGGCTGCACAGTTCAATCATAGGATATTTGTGAGGATTCAGTGTTTGCTGCGTATTTCTCTTCAATGACTCGAGATTAAAAAGGTTGTTGTTAGTGAGTTCAGGCCTTTGTATAGCTGCCCACAGTAGGCTGTGGTTCACAAAGTTTCCCTAAAAAGTAACAATATGTAAATGATATGATATAGTAGGTTAAACGTGTTAGTTTCTTGAAAATGATTGTATGTTTAGCTACCCTGTTTTTCTTGTGTGTTTGTTTAAATAGTTATAACATTATGTACTGTACCAGTCTGCCCGCGCCAGGCTGAGTCGGGCTTTGTCAGAAGGAGGGAGTTTAGAGTGGGGGTTGGGAGTAAAATGTATGTGCTATTTCAAAACCCTTAAACATAATTTTAAAAGATTTCTCCCACTTAGGTTTGCTCAGAAAGTGGCATTAACCCCCTCGGAGTATAATGCGAAGGCAACGGTGAGTTTGGCATGTTTGGAAGAGAAAGTTGGCTTGATGGAGGCTTTTAGCTGTCCGGCTAATCGCTGGCCTGTTGTCATGAGACATCGTTTGGAGCTACAGAACATGTTTTATCCAAACTTGTTTAAAGTTTTAAGCTGACATCGGAGGCTTAGGGGTTTTTTCATCTTCTTTATTGTTTCAGAGAAGAGAAGGAACCGAAATCAGTCGCTCCCGAAGTTTCCAGAGAAATTGCAGTACGACCAAGGAAGAGGAAGGCAGATGTTGCCATTGTAAGTAGCCAAACTGGGTGGCCTTCTGATTCAAACTGGACCCAGACACAGTTAAAGTTCATTTCAAACAAGTCTCTCAAAAGTTTTCTATAGGAATGATTTATTACTATCAGGTACATTTGGTATTGTGCTGCATATTTTGCAATTGCTTTTTATTGCTGATTAGGACTCAGTGTTTACCTTTCACAAGCTGTCATCTCCTTTCAGGCTGTGCGAAAAAAAAATTTACTGACTAAAATTCTTCCAAATGGAAATAACTTGTGTTTTGCACAAGTGTCACTGTCTTGCCTGAGCACACTTTGGCATATAGTCTGGGGAACCCAGGAGGAGGCATACGCCTCTGTTGATCTAGCCTTTCTGCTCCCCTCCATCACTCTGCCTCAACATAAATTTATTAATGTCACCACCCTGTATTAAGGGAGTTTGTAATCAGTGTGTGGCATGTGATTGGTCTACACACTATGAGATGACAAAATGGTGAAAAGTATTTTATTTCATTCATTTGTGAGATAAAACAAACAAAAGATCATCCTCATACTAGAATGAAAAAGACCAGAAAGAAGAAAAAAAACTCATGAAATTACACTTTTTTTAAAACAACTTGATGGAAATATTAAAAAGCTAGCTAGCTCTAGAAACAGAAACCTCACTATCCTCGCAGGCACTGCTCTCTAAACAGTGGTCATTGATAGACCATCGATATTCCTTAATGGGTGGTTTATGATGGAAAGAAACCAAAGTACAATATTTACAGCTGGTTACCTTGAGTTAGCCATGCACATCTTCATGTACGTTAAGTCTGACTAGTACTCGTGCAGCGACTCCCACCAGAACCAGGTGGAGGACGTTAGTTCATATAGCTCCAAACCATTGATCTTATTTAATTTAGAAATTTGATTTATGTACACAGCTGAAAACTACGAGCTGTGCACCTCCAGGTTCTCAGTGGTCTCCTGTAAACACAAACGCAGAAACTGAATTCATAGTATGTTTGTTTGAATTAGTTCATACCTGTTTTATCCCTAGTATTTACAAGATCTGGATGAGGAAGTAGCAGAGATGACAAAGAAGAAGCATCGTGAGTGTGAGGTGAGCTCAACCAACACAAGAATCCTACCTCACAGTCTAAACTTTTTAAAAGACTTCTACTAAAAGTCTTAACTACTTGCTCTTGTTTCTCATGCAGCACAAATGACTACTAATTTCTCACATAGGTAGCTTTTACTCATTATGTCCGTTGTATCTCTTTGCTCTTTTTTCAAAGATGGGCTGGAGTTCTGATTCTGATTACACAAGTCCACAAAGGTGGATCCCAACACCTGATCAGGAAGAGGACCACCAAGTTTCCATGATAAACAGAGGCTTCCTGCATTGCAACTTTCACAACATATATGTGACTCCTGTTCACTGTGCTCCGCTCCCTGTGTTGGGGTGAGTGCTGTCATGTGCTTCATTTTCCTCACTTTAGGCTCCACAGTCTTACCATCTTTGAGGGTGAATCGGCATCTCATGGTTTGAAAGGCTACAAGGCGTGACATTAATAATCAAAGGCCCCTTTGCTTCCAACCAGCTGTAGCCCAAATATGAACTGAGCTCTCAGACCATATATGTGGACTAACAGCTTACCAGACAAGGGGTAAAAGAAGATGACTTGGCAGGAAAATGTCATTCTCCACACCTCATACAAGGGAAGCTTCGGCTCAGCTGATGCAAAATCAATTTGTATGAGACCTGAAACACTTGTGCAGGATTAGGGAATTTATTGTTAAGATGGATGCCACAGATCCTCACCATTACCCAAACCAAACACAGGTCCTATCTGGTGAGATCACAGTGTTTGATTTTGTGACAAGAAATGTTTGGTTGTACGGTGTCTGTAGGTTTTTAGATTTTTCTGTCACCATCCTCAACTTGTGCAGAGGCAGATATAAGCTGAGATCCTGTTTTCTTTCACATCGTTTCAGCATCATTCAGTAACAGCAGCTGACACGTTTGCTTCTGCTTTTCTGTGAAAGCAATTCAAACTGTAAACACAAATCATTGTGGAGAGTTTGTTGAACTGAATCACTGCATGTGTTTGTCAGATGGGCCAGTAAAGATGTGGTGTGGAACAACATGTTGGAGAAGGATAAGACCTACACCCGAGATGTTCACATGTTGGAGAAGCATCCACACCTGCAGCCCAAAATGAGAGCAATCCTGCTGGACTGGCTTATGGAGGTCTGTTGAATGTCTTACATGTTGAACTTCAGATTAATGGAGATCTGCAAAAATGGCTTGTTTGCATTTAGTGAATAACCTCTTCTACATTATTTTCACACCAGCCGACATTGTGAATTTAACATTTCTTTTTGCTACCTTAATGCATGATTTACTGATCGTATCTGTTTTAAGGTGAGTGAGGTGTACAAACTGCATCGGGAAACATATCACCTGGCCCAGGACTACTTCGATCGCTTCATGGCCACACAGAGAAACGTCTTCAAATCGACGCTGCAGCTCATTGGCATTACTTGTCTTTTCATCGCAGCCAAAGTCGAGGTGAGGTTGAACAGTAGAGCGATGATGTGGTCACACGTGTTTGTGTTTAGTTACATTTGTTCTTTTCATCACTGGTTGTGACATCACTCATTTCTTGTTTTTGCTTCTCCAAGGAAATGTATCCTCCCAAGATCCACCGATTTGCCTATGTCACAGATGAAGCCTGTACAGAAGATGATATTCTCCGTATGGAAATTATTATTATGAAGGTAACAACGCAGCAACTCTGTATAGACTGACCTGTATTTGTACACATGCCGTGCCCATGCCACTGGATTAAAAAAAAACAGAAAAAGTCTACTACAAATAATTGAATCATTTTTAAGGTGGGAAACTTCTGTGATGTTGCTTTAAGCCTGACACACTGAAATGCTGATGAAGATGTTGCAGACATTACTGATGAAGAGCAGTCTGACCCTTCTTTTTTAAAGAAATGAAATATGCTTTTTGTCCCAGAGAATATCCGAAAATGAGTAAGTGTTGAACTGTCGAACCTCACAATTCAGTACATTTTTGAATCTGTAATAAAAACTTTCTATAAATACTGGCTAAATCATCATATACTTCTATCAATTTAGTTTATTGTCATAAAATCATGAAGGGTGTAAATATCTTCTGTGCTGTACAGAAGATGTTTCCATGCAGTGTGATGATTAATATCAGCAGGTTAATTGTGGTTGATTTTAAAAATGTGTCCCGTGTTAGTGTTTGCAGCAGTATAAAACTTTTAATATTTTCCTGTGTCATAGGACATGTCTGTCCAGGTTAAGGCTCTGCTGGAACAACACTAAAATAAAAGGATTCAATTTAACTAGTCTCGTAAACAATGGTGGTTTTGTTTTTTTGTCTTCACGCCCAGGAGCTGCAGTGGAGTCTCAGCCCTCAGACTCCCATCTCCTGGCTCAATGTTTACATGCAGGTGGCCTACCTGACCGACACAGAGGAGCTGCTCATTCCAAAATACCCTCAGACGACCTTCACACAGATCGCAGAGGTGCGCTTGTCTCTGCTTTCTTCTTTTTTGGGTGACAGGTTGCCCTGATTTGCTACTGAGGTGACAAAACCTGACCTCACACTGCATATTACACCCTTATACTCAAATGTACTAGTTGTGCTCATTAATGAGTCAGGGATTGATAATTTAGTACGTCTGAAAGGGGCAGGCTCAAAGATGATAGTGGGATCCGACGAAACAAGAAGCAGATGCTGTAAAAATGGTCCAGTTTAAACGTTAACAGGACTGGCATCAGTGCCACTGACTCTGACATTTACAAATGAAGCAGAGAGCATAACGTAAAATTTACTGTACAAACCTCAGAGGGTTTTCAGTTTTAAACACATTTTTAAATACATCACATGAAATTGATGAAACGGTCTTATTTAGATGATTTGATTATTCAAGCATTAGATAATTAATCAAAGCTGAGTGAGACTTCTATGACTTAAGTCAGGTTTTATCAACGCTTCATTATTCTGGTAAGTGACCCATATCTGAATATATATATATGCTTTTTTAATCACTGCCTGAGCAGCACAAATCAGGTTATTTCATAGACCTCAACCATCTTAACCTCCAGTTTTTGATGTGAAAATTAGGGGATTTTCCTGCAGCCCGCGTTGAGCCGTCCCACCATTCAAACAAAGCTCTAGTGTCCCTGACATTTTAAGGTGTACAAGAAATCTAAAATTACCTCTTGTCAGCCACTTATAATTATGTAACCAGAAACTGAAATGTCTTGTTGACATTGAAATGCTGTGAATATTTTTACGCTGTAATCATCGACTGAATAAAAAATAAAAAAAGGACAAAACTTCCGCCACGTGACCCGTAGGTTTCTGAAGACCTGAACTGAAGTTTGTTGTTGTGTCCCACTCACGAGTCTCGTCACTTCCTAAAAACACAAAAATGGACAATTAGGTGCCACTGAGAGGGGGGCTGTGAGCGTGGGGAGGGATGATTGACACCCATCAAACTTTGAGCTTTTATCAGTTATCCAGATGCTTGGTGTTGTCAGGAAGATAAATCACATCAGGGGAATTAGTGTGCACAAAATGTGCATATGTATGCTAATGAATAGACTCTTCTGGGGAAGCTTGTCTACAAATGTGACGACTTAGCAAGGTCATGTGATTTTTGACGTGCAATTGGTCAGTTGGAACCAGCTCTACGAAGCACGACCATCTTCCTGGAGATGGAGGAGACAGGAGTGGGAGGTCAGAACAATGTTGGCCATGTTGATTGAAAAAGTTCAGGGATATTGAACATGTGAATATATCACTTGTTTGGATTCATGTTTGTTGAAGTTGAGCAGCAGATGAGATTTTGTAACATGAAATGTTTAAATAGTAAAACCTCTACTTGTAATATAAATGTACACATTTGTGCAACAGAGGCTGAAGGTGCATATTTGTCTTCTGTGTTTTGATTCATTCTTCGTCTAATCTGTGAGAATCTTCTTGACCGTACCCTCTCTGAGGTGTCCTCATTTTCACTCACTTTTCTTTTCTCTTTCCCAGTTGTTGGACCTGTGCATGCTAGATATGCGGTGCCTCGAGTTTTCCAATGGCATCCTCGCTGCTTCAGCTCTGTTTCACTTTTCCTCTATGGAGCTGGTGGAAAATGTCTCAGGTAAACAATTTCTTATTTTCATTGGGTTTTACGCTCAAGCCTTTACCTCAACGTTGCTAAAGTTTTTTAAAAGATGGAGCACAGAGTCTAGACTCCTGCTCAGTATTCATATCCAAAAAGGAGGATACTCCCAATTTATCCTGATTTAAAAGGAGGATGAAAAAGGAAATTTAAGCAGCAATTTAAAACATTGCAATCAGCATTTTGCAAAGCAGTTTGTCTCGCATTCATGTGAACCTGAACTGATGTCCCACTGAAGTGAATGAAGACAGTTGAGGTGGATGAAACTACCAAAGAATTGTGACTCCATTTTAAGCCATAATAAGAACGGGAAATGACTGATGATGATAGATTCAGCTTCTCCAGTTGTCTCGTGATGGACAAGGAGTTCTTCACTTCCCTGGGAGAGTTTTAAAAAAAAAACAAAGCAAAAAAAACAGGATTTCTGACAAATTTCAGATGATTGAAGCCACATATTGTCTCACCTGTATGTGCACCCTGAAGTATAATCCATATCTTTTTATTTATTTATTTTTACCATTTTACAGAGAATATGAAGACGAGAAACTTTTTTTTAACTCATTGTTAGCAGTTGAATGAAGGTTTTTATTGTGTTTACTCTTTAAATCATAATGACAACAGAAATGACCCCATCAAAAGTTTACACACTTCATTTCTTAATAGGGTTGTCACGATACTAAAATTCAAACTTGATACAGATACTAAGCATTGTGCTCAATACTACTTTGGATACTATAGAGAAATTTTAAAAAAAATCAGCTCCCAGCAAACTCAGCAGGGAAAAGTTTCCTCTGCTGGCAAATTGTGGCTATTACACTTACAATCATTAAACTTGAAGCAAGTGCACTGTTTATAGAAATGAGTCATTAATAAAAACACAAATTAAATTGCAATTGTGGTCCGGGTCCCAATAATCATGTTGAACTAAACACGCATGTAACAGTGTCAATAGTAACCCGGAGGGAGAAAGTTATATGAATTTATGCTGTACTCCAAAACTGAACCAGCATAAAGGCTCTTTTTTTTTCAGCACAAGCAATCACAAACTAATGAGACCATTTTGAGATAATGTGAGGGGCTGCGTGACCTCACATTCACCTTTTTTAAAGACTGTTTAATATCTCTAAATCTAAAGAAGCACAAACGCTAAATTTTTCAAGTACGATTGAGACTATTTTCATAAAGTTTTATTGAGGAGGGGGGGCAAGTTCACGCAGGTCTAGTACGGTGCTCTTCTATCGAACTACATATCACATTTTAGTATCGGAGAGTTGATTTTAATTTTTTTTTAAACAACCCTAGTTCTTAACGCTGTGTATTGCCCCTTTTTACTTGTTTTCTACGGTTGGGTTTCCTTTCCTGCTGATCCTTTGACAGTTCCTTTGCTTTGTCCACGACTCAGAATCCAGAAGCTTTGGTGCAGCACTGGATGAAAGGTGTAGGGGTGTGTCAGGACTCGGAAGCCTAGAACCTCAGACCTTTTATCCACACACTGATCACAGATGAGGTGGTTGCCTTTTAACAGCCATTCACCCGGTTTGTGTCCACTTGTGCGCATGTTGTCAGCCCAGAACCATCAGGGTGCTTTTGGCCAGGGATGTTTGGGTTCCTGTGTCGTAGCAGTTTGCTGCACTGCAGATCCAGGGGCCTGTACTACGAAGCCGGATTTCCTCTTATCGAGGTAACTTAAGGGTTAACCCGGGGTTTTCCGTCCTACGATGCTGGTTCACTTCTAATCGGGGTACATCACCCCGGTAACTTATGCTGGACGCCTAACCTGGTCTGGACCAGGTTAAGTTCTGAATAAGAGATCAACGAGAGGAAACGCCATCCTCTTGACCAATCAGATCTCTTAGAAACTGTCCTGCCCATCCTGTTCACCTTGGG
>JAVQJG010216492.1:0-13969 GCA_036024015.1 Craterocephalus amniculus
TAGATAGATAGATAGATAGATAGATAGATAGATAGATAGATTGTAATATAGAATATAAATATATAATATAAAATAATAGTAATAATAATAACAATGATAAATTCTTCTTCTTATTAATAATTATATTATTATTATTGTCTATACATATTACAGTTTAAGTACTTAACTTTCTGTGAGACATAAACAAAGATGTTCCTTCCCTTGAGGGAAGGAAGGAGAAATAGCCTTCCAACTAATTGGCTTTATTGATGTCACTGTGTGACTTGGCTGCTTGGCTGTTGTTTAGGGTGTCTGGGCATCAGTAGTGTGTTGTCGTTTTAAAGACAGTAATTGTGCTGCAATGTGTCAAGCCACTCATTAGTTACATACAAGCTACATACAAGCTTTGTCAGTGGTGTAACTGTCAGTAATGTTAATGGAAAACAGTGACATATATCTTTGATTTTCATTTGTCTCTTTTTTTATTGTTAAAAATCCCTTTATCCACTAGAGTGCTGCATTGACCAGCCAGGCGAACGCAAGAACACAAGACTAAAAAGAAAAAGAAGAAGAAAGACATACGAATCAATGGACAACTTTAATGCTTGTGAAAGGTTGCAGAGAAACATGATGTTTAAGACATAGAGGTGCGAGACAAATATTGCACCTGCAGAGGTAGCACATCATTTCATGTGACAGCTTTCTGACATGTTTACAACTGTGTAAAGGCAGGTTTTCTTGTGAGGCCAGTTTCATCACTTAAAGAGTAAAATTAAAAAAAGCTAAATCCTCAAGTTCTGAACAATTATTGCTCTTGCAAAAAGAAATATTCTGTTTGGAACAGAATCTCAAAACCAAGCAGATATCTGACCACCATTTCTCCTGATTTTACTTTCTACAATTGATGTTCATTGAGACAATGCCAGAATATACCAGAATCCCCAATACAACAACCCTGAGAGGTACACAGTGACCAGTTAGCTCACATACTACTTGATTGGTAGCACTGACATGCTGTGCTCCAGTTATCAGAGATACATAAGCTTTTCTCCTTACAAATTTTGGAATTTTTAAAACTCCAGATGAGAACAGTCTCAGTATTTTTTTACATTTGAAAAACTTTCTTACGCCAAACCTACATTTAGAATCTGGTGGGGTAGTGGCAGATAATATCACAGGAATTTTATTGGGATGATCTGGGTTTTACCTTACGGTGTTACTGCTGTTTGTGTTTTATTTTTTCCTGTCCTATCGACATGGACATATGGTTCAGGCTTCTTTATGAGGCCACTGCTTTACTTGTAAAGACATCAATATAATATGGTTTGGTTTCAGAGATTAAGATTTGACTTTGATTTTTGTTTTTTTGACAGGAATGTTGAAAATACCCATATCAGTCGTTTTAGAAATGTAAAAATTTAAAGTTTAAATCTGGTGTCATATCGTCTGTTAGATAACACTATACCCCGTAAGGTACTGTATGAAATGTAGTCAGTTTTGGGAATTTAGAGCCTTCATCAACCGTTGACTTATGCAGTAATACTCTTTTCTGTATAGTCAAATTCAAATTTCAGTGCATCTTCCTGAATATATCATGGAGAACCATATCAACAGCTAAATGGGTATCAGGATAAGCAGGGGGATTTAAATACACAGGCAAATTGTGTAAAGTAGTGGGTACTTTGTGGTCAGAATCAGATTTTATTGTTAAAAATCTGCCTTAAAAAACCCAAAATGATTACTTTCAGTTATAGTTGGGTCAGCGCATCCATTCTGCTTGGTTGTGAGGTGCTTGATGTAGCATTTGACAGAACAGCCAGTGGACATTTAAGATCACAATTTGCTCATCACACTGGACAAATCAGGGGCACGCCGACTTCAATTTCCATCATTTGCTGTATGTTGGTTCCTCTCTTCTACTGGTCATTTGATATCTAGGAAGACTGAATTGAATGCAATATGCTATAGAGAAAGAGAGAGAGAAAGAGAGGGGAGCAGATCATACCTCTATATACTGTACTGTACAGGTAGTAAGATTGCTTCGGAAAATTAAAACAAAGCTGTGAAACTTGGCCAAAAACCTCCGCATACCAGTGGATTTCGATTGAGCCGTTGTTTCTGTGGTGTGATACTTGACAGTTTTATTTTCTTTCTTTTTTTATCTCCTCCAATCAAGCAACAGAGTGAGGAGAGACAAGATAATTTCACTTTCAATACTCATCCTGTCAACATTCATTTAAAGTGCTCTGCAATCCACGGTGTCTTGACACTAGAGTTAAAGTCCCCCTTTCAAGCAGCTTTTAAGTCATTTCAGTCAAAAGGTAAAACCTCATGAAAATTATCACCATGCAGCACTTTACCTCGCTGATAACAGCTTAGTAAACACTGCTGTCTTATGCTGCGGCCTGGCTGATAGTAATATACTAGTGTTGTCTGCCGGCTCTTGCTGACATTAACAAGATATGCCTTTCAAATATCATGGCCTTTGGGACTGGGTCAGAGTAACTATTTATAGAAGGTCAAGACTTTATGAAAGTGTGGCTCGCCAGAGTGATAACTGAGAATAGAGTGGGTCTTAGTTACTTCACTGCAGCTGATTTTGTGGCTGTCGTTGCTCCGGGCTCTTGAACAGATGTGATACAGGCACACACACACACACACACATACACTGGATTACTGGTTTTTAACTGCTTACAGTGCCACCATGTTGTCTAGTGATACAGTAGCAAATGTTAAACATTTCAGCAGTGCTGTCTTTGAGCAGGCTAAGGTAAAAGTGAGACCTGAGCCAGTGTTTGCTGTGTAAAAGGCAAAATAAAAACACCACTATTAGCTGCTCTCTCATTTGGTGTCTTGTAAATAAAGAGCTTCCTGACCGGTATTACCAGAGCTTGAATGCTTTGCTTTTCGGTGGTGATTCTGCTGGATCTCTGAAATAATTTCGCATTAGTTTTCTGAAGTCATTTTCTTTTTCTTTTTTTTTCCGAAGTCATTTTCATCCTTTATAAATCTGTAGAAGTTTAAGCATGCCAAAAATACTCATAGCCCGAAAAATTTGACTTTATTTCTTTGCTCTGATTATATTCATTGAAAATTTATTTTACTCTTATGGAAGCTTTCACTTTATTTAGAAAAACTAAACTTAGTGAATGATGTGATTACATTGTGTTCCTTTGCTCGGAACATGTACAGTAAGAGGTCCCAAAAGTGACATCCTCAGGCATCAGCATATGCCCCACCTTTTATCCAATATATACAACCTGCTCCACCCTCTGCTTAATATTCATGGTTGTGTCTTTAAAATGCTGATCCCAAGCCTGTTGTGTGGGTGTCTCTCTTGTGGTGTATCTGGGCCTCACTGTTTACGCTCTCCCAGACTACTGAGCGGCTGCAAACCATGTCGAAGCCTTTGTCTGACCATGACAGGAAGAAACAGATTTCCGTGCGAGGCCTTGCTGGTGTCGAGAATGTGGCGGACCTGAAGCAGAACTTCAACAGACATCTCCACTTTACATTGGTGAAGGACAGAAATGTGGCAACCAAAAGGGATTACTACTTTGCTCTTGCCCACACAGTGCGAGATCACCTGGTTGGCAGGTGGATCAGAACCCAGCAGCACTACTATGAGAAAGATCCTAAAGTAAGTTTGAGTCTTCACTGCATCAAGATCTATATAAATATATTGTATATCTATTGACTGATAGTAATTCTTATAATCCTACTGATATATATAGCATCATAGCTCCAATCTGCATAGAAATAAAAATGGTTCTAGCATTGTTATAGGAAACAGGGTTATCTGATCTAAGATGGAATGACATCATCATTAAATAACATATTTAGGCACTCAGTGGCATGAAGTTAAACCAAAATAGGTTTAAGTAGTCCTCATTAGCCCTTTATATCTATATAATGAGACATTTAAAGACTTTGTTTAAATATAATTCAAACACACTCACCCTGACAGGTTAAGAGTGAAGAGCAGTTTGTACTGTATACCGATGCCTTAGTTTACAATATGCCAGAGAAATATTTTTGGAAGGTAAGCAGTTTTTTGTTCCAGGCTTTTTGACCATTTTTATATCATATTTGAACTTTTTACATTCACTGAGCTATAAAATGACTATTTGTCACATCCATGTGTGCTTGCTTGAACCTAAGTTAAAGATGTGAATATTTCCTCTAACACCAACATACTTATTGTCAAATGCACTTTTAACACACTGATGCAAGTATAATGCCAAGTCATGACATTTAAACTTGACTGAGGGGTCTTAGCACACTGCTGGTATGCTGTCCTACTTGCAGTGTGTTGAAACATTAAACGTCTTTGAGACCTTTTGCTCTAGTCCTGTCTCACCGTAGAGCACGTAGCTCTCACTCAGGAACACACATGCCTCTCAGGGCATCTGAGCACATTTACAGCATATACAGTAAAGCTGTACCTCAAAGACTCCATTATCATTAACCAACAGCTAATGTGAAACCTCTAGGAAAAAAAGTGAGAAGCTGGCTCTGTTATATAAAGAAGCAAGGCTGCAAACTGCACCACATTATTACTTGAAAACGTCACACAAAATTGTGTGTAATTAGAGTTTAGGGTTCAAAAGCAGAATAAAAAGCCAATTCTTTTCACTATGTGGGAAAAAAAAAAATTCTTTGTGGGATAATAACGGTGCTGAATAAAGCAGTGGATAATCATTCTTTTTCCAACAGAGGAGGAAATTCTCTCTTCTCCACTCAGCTCGCTGTGAAAATGGTCTGTTTCTGTAGTATAAGCTCTAAAGCATTAATTTCAAGCGTACAACTTATACAATGTTGTATGTATTTCCATGAAAGTATTTCATCAAAGGGTGATGGGGTGCAACTACTGACTCGGAAACAATCTGACACCTTGTACTGGTGTTCTGTTTTGAAAGGTCAAAGGTGAATAGCATACTGGTGTAACTGTAAAGAGGAAGGGTGGAGGATGTCCAGGCAAAAAACACAGTATTTAAAAAGTATAATACATTATAAAGATGCCAATTTAGCAAAATAAAAATTAAAAAATTAACTCTCAACTGTAAAGATTCTGGGGAAAAGGGCAGATCAGTTTTATCTGATGAAACAAGGACTGAAGTCCAAAGTAATTTGGAACTTATAGTCATATATAATTCAAAAGATCCTGCTTGCAGCTCAATAATACAGTAGTATTCATTTTATTCTACACATCTATCTAAACTGTCTGTCTCTTCCTGAACTTGAACTCGAACCTGACAATGAAAGGTTATATGGCTGCAGTTGACCTTTACAGCGACCTCTACAGGAGCTATTTTTTGCCCAGCCCAAAATGATGGTGTTACGCAACACCCAAAGCAATCTGTCCCCCAGTGCACTCCCTCTCCTTTGCTTCGCCTCCCCTTGCCTGTGCCCGTCCTTCCGCGTATGAGGAGGGGGAAAAAAAAGGAAAGATCTAAATGGCAAAGGCTAAACACTGGCTCAGGTGGCACATTTATATGCGCCCCCAACCATGAAGCTAAATCATGAAACCTGAAGATTTCTTTGACAGTCTGGGGTGGGTGTTATTGTGACATTTGGCATATGATTTCACAGGTTTATGGTTTCAATGCCAAATCTGTGCCAAAAAGGAAGCTGTGAAGACCCTGAACAATCCAATGTCACTAAAATATCCTCGCTAGCCTTCAAAAGTTCAGCAGTTTCAGGCTGTTCATTTGATTAGTTTGACAAAGATGATCAAATATCTCCCTATTTTCCCAAATGATAGCGTGTGTACTACATCTCCTTGGAGTTTTACATGGGCCGCACCCTCCAGAACACCATGGTGAACCTTGCACTGGAGAATGCCTGTGATGAGGCCATCTATCAGGTGACACAAAGAGAATTTAATCCTTTTAAACATGTGAAATATTGGAAAATGGGCTGTTTCCAAGTAAAGAAAAAAATCCTGGGATCATAGTTATATTTTGTTTCTTCTCTGTAGTTGGGTCTGGACATGGAAGAGTTGGAGGACATGGAGGAAGATGCTGGTCTGGGCAATGGTGGCCTGGGTCGACTTGCTGGTGAACAACTTTTTACCCCTCATATTTAAAAACTTCTTGTCACAATAATTGGGTGATTCAAACAATTCATTGTTCTGTGTAACTGCAAAAATATAAATGTGCTTCTCTTCTGTGCTGCCAGCCTGTTTCCTGGACTCCATGGCCTCCTTGGGCCTGGCTGCTTATGGTTATGGCATCCGCTATGAATTTGGTATCTTCAATCAGAAAATTGTCAATGGTTGGCAGGTACGGGAAAACAAATTTCAGTTTCACTTCAGACTAGCTATTTGTGTTTTTCCCCACTTTAAATCACCTGCAGGATGAGTTTCATCATGACCTGATTGTCATTTTCTTTGTCTGGCTGAGCTCAGATGCCACTTGCATGATGAATGTTTGGTTCCTTGAATAAGAATCTATGCCATTACTCAGGTTGAGGAGGCTGATGATTGGCTGCGCTATGGTAACCCCTGGGAGAAGGCTCGTCCTGAGTACATGCGCCCAGTTCACTTCTATGGCAGGACCGAGCACCACCCTGATGGTGTCAAATGGGTGGATACTCAGGTGAAATTATCATTTAAAGAAAACGATGATGAAGTTGATGTGATATTGTTTTATAAGCACTTAAAATTTATGTTGTTCCATGTGGTGGTATTGGCAGGTAGTGCTGGCCCTGCCATATGACACACCTGTACCTGGTTATAGAAACAACATTGTCAACACCATGAGGCTGTGGTCTGCCAAGGCACCCTGCGAGTTCAACCTTAAAGACTGTACGAGACTGACAGGGATCATGCTTTTTTTAAAATCAGCTGTTCAAAAAGGATTGACTGGGTCTAATTATTAATCGATTTTTTCTTTATAGTCAATGTTGGTGGCTACATTCAGGCTGTGTTGGACAGGAATCTGGCTGAGAACATCTCCCGTGTGCTCTACCCCAACGATAATGTAAGAAAATACAACTAGACAACTTTCTAATCCACCACACCTCTTCTGAATGACCGAACCCTGTAACTTGGCTAATAAGAAGCAGATGAATGTCAGTTTTTTACTCGGGGTAAGTGAGCTGCAGATAGTGTGACTCCTCTGAATTGACAGAGTTTATCTGCTGAGAGATGGACTTCTGTAATATGGACCCCCATCTTATGTCCTTTGTATTGAGCCGGAGCCATTTTGTGCTATCGCAAATTCCTTACCCAAGCTGTCTTTTACATCTGACTTAAGACCTAGCCACTGTGTGCTGACTTTCTAAAGGCTCATGGAAGAGGATTTAGAAGATAGCTATCTAGCTTGTGCCAAAAGTCATAGGTCTAGTAATTTATGTCTCTGCATGAGAACAGAAACTCTGATGAACCTTGTGGTTAAGTTAGTGCAGCTCTATAATGTGTGTATCTTACGTACATAAATGTAAATCTCAATGCTTTTGGGGTTAACTGTATGATTATCTTATCATGTATGTAACTAAATCAAAATATGGCCAGTTGACCATGAAGCGTATCGGTCTGATCCTTTCTTTGGATTACCTCTCTGATAAATACACAATAATTACACATTGATTTAAACCAATACAAAACTACACTGCACCAGTAGTAACCACTACTTAATATGGAATTAAACAGAGACCCCAAAGAGAGGAAAAAATTTCTAACATCTTGGATTTTCAAGGATTATGTGATTCAAATACTATCTCAGTGAACAACTTCCACAAGGTCATCTTATTCTATAAAGGAACCACACAGCTACTTAGATTAAAGTTTATTTTAGATAGGTGTTTGCATAATAGATATTTACAAGTATTAGAAATAGAGCAAAGCTACTGAAGCTGTTCAATAACTCTTTCTTTTATCGTTAGGCTTCAGTAATTTTCTTTTATATAGCCTAAAGCTACATTTTACAGCAAGACTGTTTTATGAATAAAAAACTTTTCAGGTTTTGCCTGTTGAACAAATATGTGTCTTTCTGCTCAGTTCTTTGAAGGGAAAGAGCTCCGTCTGAAGCAGGAATACTTTGTGGTGTCTGCAACCCTGCAAGACATCATTCGCCGTTTCAAGGTCTCTAAGTTTGGCTCCAGGGAGATTGCTCGCACAGACTTCAGCAAGCTGCCTGACAAGGTGAACTGAAAAATCCAACAAGTATTTTTTGTCCAACGTTATATGCTTCCATGATGATCACTCCGATTCTTCATTAAATTGTGTACCTGTGTTAAAAAGGCTTTTAGTGGGTTTTACTGGGGCTTTGGTGAAGAATTTGAATGACCTCTCTACACAGCTCTTGGCTTTCTAATCTTTTTTTTGCGCATCCAGGTTGCAATCCAGCTCAATGATACTCACCCAGCCATGGCTATTCCTGAGCTGATGAGGGTACTTGTTGATGAAGAGAAGCTCCCATGGGAAAAGGTAGGGACGAGCAATTGCATATCAAGAAAGTGTAATTTCCCTGCTCTTTAAAAGCTTTATTTTCAAAATATTGTTAAATTGTGCTTTTGTGTTTTTTTTTTTGCCAAAAATGTCACTATTTTTTTTTTAGATTGTTATCTCACTGCCAGTGACTATGATGGACAGGTGTCCAACACAGGAAAAAACCTGCTTTCTTAATACCTTTTTTGTTGCTGATGTTTAGGCCTGGGATGTTTGTGTGCGTACCTGTGCCTACACCAATCATACCGTCCTTCCTGAGGCTCTGGAGCGCTGGCCAGTCGACCTGTTTGCTCATCTGCTGCCACGTCACCTGGAAATAGTCTATGAGATCAATCGTCGCCACCTGGAGGTAAAAGTTTCACAATGCAACATTGTATTGTCTCCATACGTGTTAACAAACTGTACATTATAGAGGCTCTTAATATAGTAGACAGCAGAACCCACTCCCAACACTCACATTGAATAATTATGTTATTATCTCCTTGTTTTTTCTGCTCGGTTAAAAAAGATATGATACAAGCTGAGGAAGGTGAACATAACAAGAAATTGCATTACAGTAAATAAAATATAACCCCAGGTGATAAAATAATTACAAACATAAACAGACGGTATGTGCAAGGCCATTATTTGATGTAGTTGGTTTCCTGTGAATAGTTTTCAGACTGTTTTGCTGGAAAGAGATAACAGAAAAAACATGTTGAAATACTAAAAGTGACCTTTAAGACTGGAATATAAGTAAAAGTCAAACAACAAGATACTGCCTCTTGGATTTTATTTTCAACATCTGTCAGGAATAAACTCCCACGCTCAGGCTGAAAGGACAAAGAAATATTTCTGACATGAAGTGGTGGGCAGATCTGTGCGATAAATACACTTTCATCTCAAGACTTTCATCTGCTTAGCAACTGAAGTAAGACCTGCTGCTGGCGGTAGCCTGATAGTATTTTAGAATAGCCATGCTGACCGTCTGTGATGTGTACGTACAAATATTGACTCTGTTGCAGCAGGCAGAAATACTCTTGACATTTTAATCATGTATTCTGTTTAATTTTACAGAGAGTTGCCGCCAAGTTTCCAGGGGATAATGATCGCCTTCGCCGCATGTCTCTCATTGAGGAAGACGGGCAGAAGAAGATCAACATGGCCCATTTGTGCATTGTGGGATCCCATGCTGTCAACGGCGTGGCCCAGATCCACTCTGATATCCTGAAAGCCACCGTGTAAGTCCCCAAAATACACAATAGTATTCCTCTAATTCTCCGCAGCAGCAAGTCATGATTAAACTAAAAAACAAAACATAGATCAAGTGTAATATAACTGTTCTTACGTCATAAATGTTGTCTGTTATTTCATAGTGTCTCATGATCTATTTGTTGTCGATACATGTGGTGCTCCTTCTGCTTGCAGTTTCAAGGACTTCTATGAAATGGAGCCAAATAAGTTCCAAAACAAGACCAACGGCATCACTCCTCGCCGCTGGTTGGTTATGTGCAACCCCGGGCTGGCTGAGGTCATCGCTGAGGTCGCTGGAGCTCCATTTCACAAACAACCTCGCAAATAATATTTAGGTCACACTGTAGGCTGAACAGTGTCGTGACTTGTTTTAACTGAGTGTTTTGTTTTGCTTATTAGAAAATCGGCGAGGACTTCATTCGTGATCTTGACCAACTCAAGGGTCTCCGCCAGTTTGTGAATGATGAGGCCTTCATTCGGGATATTGCAAAAGTGAAACAGGTGAATAATGTCCTTGGTGCTTGTAGAAGTCATTGCTGAACATAACAGCACCCAGTAAGAGAAACATTATCTGGGTGTCAGTCTAGCATATGACGCCATTTCTCAAGGCCTTAAACCATATTTCCATGACATTCCCCCGAAATCCATAGGACAAAGCCTGGGACCACCTGCTCAGCAACACGCAGTTCAAATGCTCACAATATGTATGAACTATGATTTAGGTCCATTTAGAGGTTGTAATATGAAGAAAGAGTTCTCATATCCAAGCGCAGAGCAGCTCCATTTGGCTGCTTCTCCTCTTTGTGTCACTACTGTGATTCACTGTCATTACCTCAGTCTTGCTCTGTAATTAAAAAGCAATTATGATGGATACGTCTCTGGCCCACAGTCATCATAAAGCCTGACAGCCAGCAATCAGTGTAAAAAGGTGCAGTGACATTTCATGAAAGTTCTGAAATGCATCTCTCCAGTCATTGAATTACCCATATTGTTTCTCTATTTTCTTGTGTCCTGCATCATTCTTGTTACACTAAAAACATGAACATGCATCTTTTTGGCAGCTCATGTGGAATTGCCATCTCTTACATGCATTAAATACATGCTTTGATCATGTAGGAGAACAAACTGAAGTTCGCCGTTCACTTGGAGGAGCACTACAAGGTGAAGATCAACCCCAACTCCATGTTTGACGTCCAAGTAAAGAGAATCCACGAGTACAAGAGACAGCTGCTCAACTGTTTGCACATCATCACCTATTACAACCGTAAGTAAAATGCTATTATGTTCTTATTCTGTTCACCTAGATTTTGTGGGACCTCTCTGCAGACCTCGGGTTTTAATCTCTTCTTCTCTCCACCAGGCATCAAGAAGGATCCCAACAAACACTGGACTCCAAGAACTGTCATGATTGGAGGAAAGGTTTGTCTATCACTAAAACAGGCAGCAGCTGAATGTGTTGAGTTTTATGCGTCTAACATGACCTTCCTTGCAGGCCGCTCCAGGTTACCACACTGCCAAGATGATTATCCGTTTGATCACAGCCATCGGTGAGGTGATCAACAACGATCCTGTGATTGGAGACCGCCTGAAGGTCATCTTTTTGGAGAACTACAGAGTTACACTGGCAGAAAGAGGTAGTTTCCAAATCATTGTGTAGTATTTAAAAGGCACACACATGTAGTCCAAGTTAAGGTTATGAACTCGTTTCTTCTGTCATCTTGCAGCCATCCCGGCAGCAGACCTGTCAGAGCAGATTTCAACAGCTGGCACTGAGGCCTCTGGCACTGGCAACATGAAGTTTATGTTGAACGGCGCTCTGACCATTGGCACCATGGATGGAGCCAACGTGGAGATGGCAGAGGAGGCGGGCGAAGAGAACCTCTTCATCTTCGGCATGAGAATAGACGACGTTGATGCACTTGACAAGAAAGGGTAAAGGATGAAGCCCAGCTTGCAAATTTCACTTTGATTCAAATTAAAAGGCAGCTCCATGTCCCAAATGATTTTTTATCAGCCCGGTAATAATCTTATACGGGGAGAATTCAGAGCAGCACATTCAGGGAAGAAAGGTTCATCCTGGTATTTTTTTTACAGCTGCCAATACAGTTTGTTTCTATCTTTGCATAAAAACCACTGTCGTGAGATCCATTTGGGGAAATACCTTCAAGATAAGCCAGCTGTCAAGACTTTTTAAAATCAGTCCAGGGAGCTCCATGTGCCCTGACAATCCAGCTGCTCTGCAGTCTTGCACAGGTTTTGATAATGATCCCTTTCGTGCTCTTTGCCCGTCGGTGCTCCCAGACTCAGATGTTTTATCCACACATGCTGAGATTTTCCACGCTAAAAGGTGTGACCCTGGGGGCAAATGTGCTATTTCTGTTTCTGCTCCGACTTCTTTTTCCCAAATGACTGGGCCGGTTGTAACAGCGAAACTCTTATGCCTCACTTTTCTGAATCTATTTATCTTTTTCCCCCCGCATTTGGCTGTAGATACAACGCTGAAAGTTACTACAACCGGCTGCCAGAGCTGAAGCAGGCTATTGACCAGATTGCTGGAGGCTTCTTTAGCCCAAAGCAGCCTGACCTGTTTAAAGAAATCGTCAACATGCTGATGCATCATGACAGGTACAGACACATCTAAAATTTGTAGCCTGAGGCCCAAACATACACACATGCATGCAAATAAAAATGCGTATAAACCTGCAAGCTACAACCAAAAAAAACAAAAACAAAAACAAACAAAAAAACTCCTACTCCTACCTTTAAAAGGACATCAAGCAGTTTATCTGAAATGTTCATCTTTATTCATCCCGTCACTTGTATTCTTGTAATACAGGTTTAAGGTCTTCGCTGACTATGAAGACTACATTAAATGCCAGGAGAAAGTTAATGCTCTCTACAAGGTATATAAAAGAAACATCTAACAAATGCCTTTTGTAGAATTATATTCATTTAAGTTAATCATGAGAGACATGATTATACTGACAATGATAAATCTTCCTTGTCACTAATTAATCTTTTTTTTCCCACGTTAGAACCCCAAGGAATGGACCAAGAAGGTAATTTACAACATTGCTGGATGTGGCAAGTTCTCCAGTGACCGTACCATTGCTCAGTATGCTCGTGAGATCTGGGGCATGGAGCCCACACTCGAGAAACTGCCCGCCCCCGATGACAAGTAATAAACATGCCACGTGACAGTCAACACAACCAACTTTTCCCACAGGTTTAAATGCCTTCAGACTCTACATGGTAGATTTTATAATGTCTCGCAAGAGGCCCCCACAAAATTCAGATACACTATCATATGCATGGGAAAGTTTACGTTTTCTATATCTGCATATGTAGAAACCAGGGTTACAGGCTTGTGTCATAACAATGTTGGAGTCATCCCCGGGGATGGATGAGCTGTTACTTTGCTGCTGAGAAGGGGATTTTAAAAAAAACTTTGTGGTGGGCCTTGTACATTTATTGGTAGTATTTTTTTTTATTCAAAACTACAAACTGCTTCCACTCAAACCCATTCTCAATAAAATTTGTCTTAAATATTAGAAATGACCTGATTTTTTTTTGCTTTTCTATCTGGGAAAGGTGGTTATTTTATTTAAAAATTCACATTCTTGTTCTTCTTGTAATTATTATTATACTTATAATTATTATTATTTTTGTTTTTCACTATTACTAACATTATTATTTCTAAAACTGTTTCTGTGCTTAACAACGATCACCACAACACTTTATCCTGTGTCGATAATTACAATTAAGTATAGGAATTAATTGAATAAAAACTTTGTGAAAACTTAACTTAAGTTTCAACCTAACCTCGAAGGTGCGAAGACAGTGGAAACAAGCAGAAAGTATTCAAAGTGATGCTGGTGGCATTTGGCTGGTTGTAATGTCCAATTTAGCCATTAGATGTCCCTATTTTACACGCCGTAGACATGGATATTCTAAAAGTATCTTAATCAAATGTTCAACTACAGACATTCATTGCCAAATATATCAGTTTTCATATATACTCAAAAATCCAAGAATGTGGGATAGGTGTGAAAAATGAATTAATGAGATATTGATAAATAAATAAATTCTACAGTAATAGTTTTGAAATAAAACAACCAAAAGATCTCTAAATCAACAAAATAAACTAAAGAAAAAATGGGAACATATTTACTTCAGTCATCTAAAAGTCTAAGTAACACACACACACACAACACACACACACACACACACACACAACACACAACACACACACACACACACACACACACACACAGTTACTTTGAGATTATATGGGTTGATAAATGC
>JAVQJG010216517.1:0-15263 GCA_036024015.1 Craterocephalus amniculus
TCAGTTGATTTGTAATGAATACACAATGTATGACATTTCATGTTTTTTAATTGCATTACAGGAAATAAAGAACTTTATCACAATATTCTAATTTTCTGAGACAGACCTGTATACATACAGGTTTTCTGGTTGTGAATTAATTTAGCAATCTGGGCTGAGCACCTTTGCTTTTTTACTCTTTGCTTTTTTTTTTTTCTTCTTTTTTCAAAGTCATATATGCTTCGGAATTTGGACACAAAAAAGCAGTCTTTCACCACCACCACCTGATATATTCCCCAGTTTTGTGGCAAATGGGTCCAAAGAGCAGTCTGGATGGGCAGATTGCAGAGCTTGGATGGTTCAAATTGGCATAACACTCTTTCTCAACCCCCCCACACACACAATCCTGCCAGATTCTCCCTCCAAGCTTTTTCAAGCTCACAATTATGTGCTTTGAGGCTGGGGGGCAAACCTTATTTAGAGTGCTTTTGTCTGTGCAACACACCCATGAATATGAATATCATTATCTGCTGACATCGGGACACAAGGCAGATTAAAACACGATTATCTGGCTTGTTGTCATTGTTTCAGGCAAGAGATTTAAACTAAAATTTGAAAGTGAGGAAGCTGAAAGAATTTACCTCCAGCTGTGCTGTTTGTTTACATGTCTTAGGGTATCATGGGCCTAGTTAGAGTTTGTGGACATGAGTTGTTTTTGAATCCCAGTAATTACCATCGTCTTCCCTCGTGTTTATGACTGCAGTATTAAAATGATGACAAGAGGTCTTCCTTTTCCCCAACAGACCGCCGAGACACATACATTTGTAACAGCAACGTAAAACAAACATAGAATCCCTGTGTGATATAATACCTACTCCACAACTTAGCCTTGTAGGAAATATTTAAATTGTGTTTATCTTTTCTCACTCAGCTATTTATTTCTGCAAAAGAGGTTTTCACCCTGATTATTAAAGAGCATCTCAGATGTGAATAGTCTGAACATATTTAAGCTTTTTTTCCCCCTGAGTTATAAATTTGGTCAAACCTATCAGTTTCTTCCCTGTTAGTTCCCTGTTGTTAGCGTTTCTTTCTTTTCTTTCTTTTAGTTAACTTGCACTCCATCAGGCCTTTCACGGACAGACAGATAACAAAGGTAATCTCAGAGTCTTTGACTGGGTGTCTGTGTCAGCATAGGCAAACACACTTTAAACACACCTCATTCAAGTTAATGGGACTCTGAAGGTAGAAAATGTGTAGCCAGGAGACAAACAGATGTGTTGACATTCTAAAGCACAAGGACACGAGTCTTCATGTGCTTCTGACTTGGTTTGTTCTGACGTGGGACATGGCAAGTATCTCACATTTGGCCCTCTTGGCAGCTGCAAAGAAGCAAATGCTTTCATGCTCATTTCCTAAAATAACAGCTTGAAGAAAGAAAAAAAGTAAGAGAGGAAGAAAGAACGAAAGAAAGACAACTGATGCTTATTTAGAGAGAGAACAAGTATGTCTAAGATGTGAAATGCCATGGAGATGTTTCAACCAATCAATCACAGGTGTTCAACTGGAATAATATGAAATGTACTATTTGTATTTTTTCATCTTTTTGTTGCCATGCTAGTGATGGCTGTGGCTGGAGGCATTATGTGTCCAAGTTGACCATCTATCCCCATCTCACAACAACAACATGTCTCATAATGCCTCAAGGAAATGTCTTTAAATTTGCCACAATATAACCTGCACTGTTGGATAAAATCACCCTGCCACATTCAGAAAGCATCACAAGATTATAATCAGGTTGCAATATAACTAAATCAAAGATTTCTGAGCATATTTCTTTGCCAAATAACAGATTCAGTTTTTGTGCAAACTGCAAAAAAACAAAACAAACAAAAAAACCTCTGCAGCTTCTTTTAAAGATGGCCGTGGTTGAGACAGTTTCATAAGCAACTGGCTCCTACTGTAGTCAGCATAAAGCCATTTATCATGTTTGCTATTAACTGTGCGAGGTGATTAGAATTTCTGAGACCTCAGACAACACATTTTTGATTAAATGGTAGTCATATGTCTAAAAGGATATAATGATAAATATTATAGAGACAAAGTCCATTTCTCACGATTCACCTGCAAAATACCAGAGCCAATGGAAAGGTTTAAACATAACATTTAATGGAAAATTGATCTTAGTCAGTTCAAAATGTTAGTAAAGCAGACACTTAAGATTGTATCGCTTCTTCGCTGCACCATTTATATTTGGAGGACTTCTGCTCATAGTATAGATACACAAATAAATGCAGTATGAGTGATGTATACACTGAAGGTAGAGCCAAAAGAGAAAAATAATAGCCTTGTTTCAAGTGTGCCTGATTACGTATGTGATTCTTTACACAGACAGGTGTGGTCCACATACATTCCTACCAAATTTCCTTACCTTTTATACTTTGTTTGAGCAAGTGGGTGCCAAATGCTGCGACTCCAGCCCTCAGGCGTTCTTTTTGTTTATTTGTCTACATTCATTTCTCCTGTTGTTGACAGGGGTTGGGGAGGGTAATCACTGATGTGGAACAGCAGGAGAAGAAGCCAATTTAAAGTGTGGGCACCAGTGAGATGTGAGGCCAGCCCCAAGAGGTTACGGTTCCTCACCTGTTTCATTTAGGCCTAGTGGAGAAGACGGGCCGCTGGGGGTTTGCCTCAGTACGGGATTAGACACAGAATTTGGACACACTCAGGCACTCACACGATCTCCCCGTCGCTACCTCTCTAAATCAATAAACAATAACATGGTACATTCTATCTTGCAATATATTTGAGTGAGCATATATTTTAGTCTGACCCATAAAGCAAGGTGAGTGTTTTTAGCCTGTTTTTGCAACCGGAAAATCTAAATCATGTTTAAAGAAAGGAGAGAAATGGATGCAGAAGAAAGACTCAGATCTTTTCTTATTCTGTCTTACCATGTTACTTTTTTATGTTCTTTTCTTCTTTTTAAACCAACAAAAGCAGCTTTGCTCTTTTGAATAAAATCTGCATGTGAAGAAGTCCTTGGGATAAATGAAAAGCGTACAGAAGCAGACACCAACTTGGAGTGTGGCAGTCAGATTCTTTAGAGAGTCTTGGACACATACGAGACAATCTTCCTCAGGGGCTTGGGGCAAGGTCAAGAAAATTGTGAGTTTCTCTGTGTGTGAAAGCAAGGTGCAAAAGAGAAGCTGTTTGTGGAAAATTAACTTCACCACTGTGATAGCTTCATTTCGACTCCCACTGTGAAACACGATCACCCTCCTTCCACTTCTGTAAAACTTCCTCAGAGCCAACTGGAAACCTGAGCATGGACTGAGGTAAAATACTTTCCTTTAAGCATCTTAAAGATAACTCGTGTACACGTTCATTTAGCAGAGGCTTTTATCCGACAACTTACAAGTGAGAAACTTTTTTTTCTCACTTCCCCATCAAAAATTCATAAATTTTAGAGAATAGTATGCATTAGAACAAGCTAGAGGGCAGACAAACAAATAAACTCAGTACTTTTTATTATCCTCAAGTACCAAAGAGCCTTGCAGGGGAATACAATGATCTGGGACGAATGGAAACAGACCTGAACACTCAGAATCCATTGAAGAGAATAGCCGATAACAGTGGCATTCCATAAGGCAAAGCAACCTCTAGATCAAAATTACGTTGATTAATGTAGCCACATGGTGTATTTAAACATTGCTTTTTCGGAGCTCCTCCTGATGGTTTACGAAAATGGGTGCAATTTATCCACAGGAAAGAGTGAATTGTTAGAAGATGAGCAGTGCTGCATACTTTTTTGTTTTTGGCTTTAAAGCTGATATTTTGGATATTTACAGTACTGTAATTAAGAGTTGTAAAATGTGTTTACTGAATATTGTTGTTTTCGCCAGACTGATAAAACAGTACGAGTATATAATGAAATATAGTGCCTGAGTCACTGGAACATGTTGGACACTGATGTTTTCTTATGCTAAAGCTGATCAAGGACATGTTTTCAGCTGTCTTTTCAACAAAACAGTCATTTGAGCAGATCCCATTTTCACAGGTAAAAGACAGAAATTATGATCACAAGGTCTCTGAAGATTATTTTTATCATTGGTACTAGTCATAGAAATATTAGTGGTTTTATGATGTATGTAAAAGCTTTAGCGTTGTAGAACATTTACACGGGCTTTGCTTCAGAGATTTCTGGAACAATCTTTTTGAATCTGTGCTTTCTTTTCAAAGCTAGTTGTGCTCCTTTTTCTGTCTCATTTTTTCCTCACTCTCACACATCATTTCCAGCAACAGCCTGTAGGTCTTTACTGATCTTAACAGTCAGCGGTCTAAAATGTGCTTTCTCTTGTAGTTTAGCTTTTCATTCGACATCTGTGTGGTTAACTCTGACCAAGGCCTGTTGGGTGCTGACTAAGCTAACCGCTGTTGTTCATATCTTATCTCTGCAGTCCTCCATGTAAGATCAGTTCTATTTCTTATTTATAAGAGTTGTCTGAGGCCTCGTATGAGTCCAGCTCAAGCTTCCTTTCATCGTGAATGATGTGTTTTGCGATTGTAAGAATTGACATTGGTGGCTGTTTGTACCACCAGAAACTAGTCTCACCATATCGAACGTCAGTTCGGCTGAATGACTCTTAAATGAAGTGTTTTCACAACTTTAGACTTGTGTCTGTGAAAACTGTCACACCAATTGTCAAAGTTCCACACGCAAGACAAGCTTGCAAGGTTTAGACTTATGTCTTGATTAAAATGGACTTCCGTCCTTTTCCTGACAATACCAATATTTCTGCTTTAATTGCAGCAATAAATGGAGTGTCATGGTAATTGCATTACATTTGGTTACCAAATGGTCTACCAGCCTGCGCTCATGCATATTCTTAGATACCCCAAAAGTGACGTGAATCAGTCTGCTGATCCATATTCAAACGTGTTGTGTAAACTTGGCCGTATTCAACTCTGTCATCTGCCTGCAATCCTTCCCTTCTGTGTCTGTGGATCTTACTTTCATGCAGAATGCCATGTTCTGGCTCTTCCTAATGTCCTGTTATACATAAATTTGGGGATCTTCTGTCATTATTTCCTTGTGTGTAGTCGTTCTATTTTATGAAACATGGCAGGAAACTTTGTTCACCCTTTTTCTTCTGTGACTGGCTGAGCTTAGAAATGGTACAAGAACACTGTTGTAATTTTAGCCTCTGTAATCTTTCAGCTCAGACATCCTCGGTTCTGTGATCTGGCTTGACATTTTGCTTGATATCTTACACTGTCTCATACAGACAGCTCGCTGCTCAGGACATCATTTCACTCTACCATGAATACACACATGAGATGTGAAAAATCCACATATACATTAGAAAAGCATCTACCATCATCAGCCGACTGTCAGATTTATTTTGTATGTTGTGTACCGCAACAGGCATTTGTGCAGAAAATATTGGAAATCAATTGTTGATGGACCATTTTAAAAAAAACAAAAAAAGCCTTTGGTATATATAATCCACAAGATTCAGACAACACATAGTGGATCTCCACAGACTGCGCTGTTCTTTTTACCATGTTAATAATATTATAACTAAAACCATATGAGTTATTTTGCTGCTAGCAAATGTTTTTTTGCATAGCTAACTTGAGCTGTCAGCTGACTGCTCTGTCTGTTAAACCATGATAATTGACTTAATTTGTTTTCTTGATATATATGCGTCACCATTAAAGCAATTCACATGCAAAATATTAACATACTGTATGTGTACGTGGCATAGAAAATAGCAATGTTTGTAGTGCATTGGGTTTCTGTCTTGTGCCCCCTCAGGCCAATTTCTGAGAATTTGTGCAAATCTTCCACTTTCATAGTGCAAGTTCAGCTGAAAGAAGGCACGCAGCACATTCCAATAAAAAGAGAAACTCTCAAGCAATCAAGCTTCTAACAGAGAAAAGGATGGAAAGTGCAAGAAAAGGGGGGGATGAGTTAAGTCGGAGGATGCACAGAACTGAGGAAGACAGATAAACCGATGATCCAGCCAGTGTTTACACAGCTGTTGAAAGGTAAAGGTAATGAGTTGGTGTGAAAGAGGGATGGGTTTTCAATTTTCCTCCAATTTCTGATACTTTTCCTTGGAGCAGTCCTTTTACTCCATACAGTCTTTCTTTTCCTGAAGCAACTGTGACAGACAGGCACGTCTTACTTTTGATGAAAGTGATGCTCGTGGCATCAGGACAGCTAGATCTGAATTCAAGGCACATGGAGAGGGAAGCAAGGAAACAGCAAGGTGGAGTGAGAAAAAAAGTGACATTGGCAGTATAAGACATGGTAATGAAGTCGTTTTCCTTCAATAGATGTTATTTCCAATACTTTTTTTGTCAGCTAGAAGTGCCTTTCATGGTATTTCTGAGATTTCTTTGGCCAGAAAGCATCTAACATGTCCTTTGATTGTTTATTTATGCCCCATTTCACACTAACAAACACGTTTGATACTGGAACAATGATTTTGCTCAGTCACCTTCTATTTTTTTTTTATTTTTTGTTTTACGTCATACCATACTTGACAAAGCTCTTATGTTTTTAATCCATCTACATAAAATCTTAGCTAAGCAAGGAAGAAGAAAGAAGTGCACACAGAGTGCTGAAATTCTGAAAAGATAAATAATGATGATAATGATGGTTTGCATATTGCAATATGTATGAAACGTAAGCGGAAGTAAAGAATAAAATTTTTAAATTTAAATCAGCAAAAATTTTCCTGTATTTTTTTCTCATGCAGAGACCATTTTTACTCTATTCTCAAAGAATGATTTGAAGAAACTAAAACAAATCCTGCCATTATGATCTTAAATTTATAATAAGAATTTGAATTTTTGATCTAATACTTTTTTTCTGTGACCATATACAGTAATCCAGCCATTTTGGTTCTTTGGAGCCCAGGATATACTTACGTTAGTTTTCTGGTGATTTACCGTATATTGCATCACTTCTACATCATTTATCCTTTCAGGCATGCAATCTTCTCAAGTTTTTGGGTAGTTAAACATGTATCATGCTAAAATAAAAAGTATGGACTGCATTGTTGATCTGAGTTTAAGTCATATCTAGATTAAAACAAAGAAAATTATCCAATTGGAGCAGCAACTAGATTTCATTATAGGAAAGTGCGTTACACAGAGTTAGTTTTCTTGTTAATCTCATTTTGTTTGTTCGTTTGTTGGCAAGACTAGACAGAAAAAATGCTAAATTTAATGAGACTTGGTGGAAAGTTGGAGAGTCTGGAGAAAAATAAGTACATAGATGAATAAACTGCCCATGAAGCTTTGGTTTGGGTCATTTCTGTGAATGGTATCAAATGCAACAATGGCCTTCATGAAGGATCCCATTTGCGTATTTATCTGTTTTGTGCAGGATTAATGAAAATTATAAATACGTTTGGTTGGATTTGCATGAAGATTTTACCAGAGATGGTAAAAGTACAACAAAGAAGGGATTATGCCCATCCTCATCACTGCCCCCCCCCCTATCGATACTATATAGTATAGTCTCTTGTTTGATAGTGTTCACACTTCACACAAAAGTTTGACCACATTTTTTTTCTGAACTAATGGCCTATAAGGGAAGGGGAAGAAAATATATTAAAAAACGGGGAGGGGGTCAATGAAGCAGAGATCTTTTCCCAATCGCAGTCATTAACAGCATCTCAGGATGTGTCATGAAGATTGAAAGTTTGGTGGCTCTGGCTTTGGAAGAGCAATTGTCCTAGTAACTTTAAGGTCAGTGGATCAATCCCTGGCTTCCCCAGACTGTATGCCAAAGTTCCCTTGGGCAACTGAACCTCACATTGCCTCCTCATGAGTCACTCAGACCATGAATGTGTGTGTACTAGGTAAAAAGGATTAAAAATGCACTTGATATGAACAAAAGGGAAGCTATAAGTAACGATGAATGTGACCGAATGTGAAAGCACTTTGACCAGTACAGTCCATAGCATTTATCACCACCATTTACGCTGTTGTGTATTAATGTTTATGTGTGGGCAGATATGGAGATGACTACTGAGGGGTCGTTTGAAAGCTGAGTTATAAAAAATTGTGTTGTATGATGTGGAACTAATCCAGAAAAACAAAAGGTGATGTTAAAGAAACCTGTTGTCTTGTCTGTGGGTTTAGATTTACATTCAATTTTATTTATTTTTTTCTTTCAAACATGATGATTGGTAAAGACAATACAGGGAAGTGTAAGTGGCTCTTCAAATTGGTTTTACTGGGTTCACCTCTTTAGGTCTTAAAACCTCATTCTGTCCTTGGTTGCGACAAACATCTTGTTATTTATCAAATGCTACAGTAAGCTTCACATATAGCTGGGGATATTTGGGGCAGCTCCTATTAATAATTGCATAGTTACCCTATGTGATTTGGAGATAAAGGGTGTCTAATCATTTTTGCATTATGCTAATACTATGCAGCATATTATGGGAGAGTGATAAAATTCCTGGTAAGCCTTGCTAATCCGCCCTAGTGCTAAAATAATGATTGCTTTTTGTCTGCTGTTGAGAAAGCAGCCCAAACCATTTGGGTCATACACGGCCTGAAAAATCTGTATCCGCTTGCTTCATTTTAATATGCTCTCTCTGCATATTGCACCAAAGTCTGTTTGCCACTATAAGCGAGCCCTTGGCATTTCTAATAACAAGCGGCGTATGGAGGGAGTGTGTGCGTACATACAAACCTGCTCTCTCTCTCTCACACACTGATACCATCCCCTTTATGCCCACAATGCAGAAGCTGTTAACATTTCTTCAGAAAAACCCATAGGAGCGTAATGAGATCATGAAAAGTGCATATAGGAGAACTGTTTCAGCTCTTCTCATATGGTTAGATTTGTTTGTCTGCCCTGAGAAAGAATAGTGGGTCAAAGGACTGTGGGGCTTGTCTGCTGCTAACCTACCAGCACCGCCACAGCTCTTCCTGCTAAACACACACCAAAAGAAAATCGACTTTTATTCAAGTGAACCAGATGTTAATTTCAGTATCATTTGTTCTGAATCTTGACATTTTAAACCCTCTTCTCCTCTGCATACAAAGACAGTACTAGTGGGTTTGTTTTGTGTCTCTGCTTCCTTTTTGTGTTGTGTATAATGTCCATCTCATGATTAGGCTGTCCCTAATGAAGAAGAACTAGTGATGTGGCTTTCAAATTGTGGTCAAGCAATGTGCTGTGAGAGCGATCCATAGCTCTTGTGAAAACCTAGATGGCCTGAAATGAAATGTTCATATTGCCAGAAATTTTCAGATTTCTCACAGTGTCTGCCAAGTACCCGAAAGGAATGCAGCATAATATGGTGCAGTGATCAAGATTCAAGATTCAACATTGACTTTACTCTCTCACTTGTGGGAGTTTGTCCTGGGCTTTCACCACTGCTGCAGTCACAGAGTGTTCATAATTATAGAATTCACACATATGACTAAAACTCAACCGCTCCAAGTATAACAACAAATGAAAATGACAATTTTAATAGATTGTACAGCACCACCTCCATGAGCGATGGGTTTGCTCGGGTTCGGGCTTAGTTTCTAGCATTTTACACAGACAGGGCTTGGGCTTGCACAGTAAATGAAAGGTTAGTGAGCAAGCGGAAAGTGTGATTCTTATTCAATTTTTTTGTCCCAACTTCCAAGTAGCCTACAGGTACAGCTTATGTTGGTCCTGAATGACGGATGTCAAAAAATGTATGAATGACTCATTCTTGACAAAAGGCAAAAGAGCTGTGTGCGCACATTTAAATAATGCCAGGCTGTAAACTGGTCTGGCTGTTAAAAAACTGATTTCTTCTGGGCTCGGGTGTTTTTGGGCCTATCTTTTGAGACCCGATTAGAACTTTACAACTTAATGATAATACAAATTTTAGAAATAAAAAAAAAACTCCAAGTTAGGGACAGTGGTAAAATATGTAAATATTTTAAAATGCCATTTTTCTGCTGCCCTTTAGTTTTGGAGAAGCCATTCCATGATTTACCACCATAGAAAGATAACTGACTCTACACCGCTGTTGATCAGTTCCCCGTGCTGATGAGAAAGGGGTACCCTGTGGGTTGAGAACCGGTCCCAGTGGCAGGATTTGACAAAGTGGGAATGAGTGTTGAGGGTCAACTCAACATACTGGTGCAGTTCTACGGCCTCAGATTTTATCTGTATAAACTGATATTTGAGGAAAACCAAACAAAAACGTGATACAAGTTAAAAGGTTGGTGTACTCCCCAGTTATACCGTATATTATTTAACCTAAAACCCCTTCTTGAAGTCATGACTCCATTGTTTCAGAACAAATGAGGGAGATCTAGTCTCTCTGTGAATTAAACCAGTGTGCAAATGTGTTCCTCCGTAGGAGGAAAGTAAATTTATTTTGACTTGTCATTACACTTTCCCTCCATGAGCGCAACCAACATTTTACATTTCCTGCACCAAGTAAATGTATAATTAAAAAAAATATGCATCTCTCTGCATTTTAAACAATCTCTCTCCTTCCCATTTCCACAAGCAGGCAATATGAGCCTGCTCTGTGCGTGTTATGCATTGTGACATTGTGTAGTAGTTTGCACACAGATGGATGTCTGTTGCCTTGGTCAACATTAGACCACACTATCGATTGCTCTTTACTCTGATTTGATGTGTGCAATGGCCGAGCTGTATCTGTAGGGAGACTGCACCATCAGCCAAGACTACTGAAATCAGCAGGAATCAGGCCCCACAATAAACAGAAAAGGAAATGGAGAAACAGATGACAGTTGCCTACGAGGAAGGCCGGACTGTTTAATAGAAGTATGTACAGACTACTATGGGGAGTTTGCAGTTCCAAAGAAAAAATATAGAAACAAATAAACTTTTGTGCAGTGATGCTGGATTTTTTAAATGTTTCTTCAGTCCATGATTGTGGTAAACAATTAGTTAGTACAATAAGGAAAAGAACCAAACCACATTATTAGGGACTGAAGACAGAGGAGCAGCATTTCCTTAGCTGCTATCCATCAGCTTCCTGACGGTTGTTGGCTTGGTGGGCTCCTGGGAAGGGAAGCAGGGATACATGTGTCGGATGAGGAGAGACGTCATCATCACTGGCCGCTGCCTTCTCTGTAACCACAGACATCCATAAACCTTTAGATGGAGCGTAAGCCAGTGAGGAGGAAGCCTGTAGCTGGAAATTGGCTGAGCGTCCACAATCCCTGTGTAATTAAGCAAGCTTTTGGGATACTTTTTGCTCTACCCCTATGAGCCATTGCTTTACTTTTAATCATGGTTGCTCCAGCAGGACCCCTCAGAGGACTCTAGAGATGGAAACGTAGAGTGCCATTAGACTGAGGGGCTGAATTAGAGGTTTCACTGGGCCTGAAAATTCAAGCATTTACTTAACTGTCCCTTGTGAACTGAAGCTTTATCACAGATAGGGCTTAATTATCCTTTATATTCAGAAAGATACATGAAAAAAGCGTGAGCTCCAAAAATTACTATATACAGTATTTTATTTGAACTGTTCCACAGACCAAATGATTGAGGAGAATGTTTAATACACAAATAAGATTAAAGAAAAAACAGACAAAAAAAAAAACAGAAACAAAACTTTCCATTTAGAACATGCAAATTCATTCATTGGTTCGACTTGGTTTTCACCCTCGTCAGGCCCCAGAGGTGTCATACAAGTGCTAAACGGAAATAGTAAACCATGAAGGAAATGCCATTGCAAAGAGGATTTATAAAATGTGTGGGGGAAGAAAATGAATAAAGAGTATTTATAGGTATTTATAACCAAATTTATGAATCATGTCTTTCAATTCTGCTTTTATAAATAGGAGAATTTATTACTCACCAAGAAAATGCTGCATTGGTTTTTCAGTGACATTCCTGGTTCTTCACAGCCAACATAGCATATACAGTATGTGTTCCTAAAAAGGCTACATTTCTTCTGTTTTGGGGTTTTTTAAAGAAAAAAAAAGGGTCTTTTCTGACACTATTGTATTTGTTTGTTTTTTAGTGATTGCTTTTATTTATGTTTCTGATAGCCTCATCATAGTTTGAATTGCAGTTACTGTAGAAATGTTTACAGTAAGGGAGTTACTCATTCTCATTACCTCATTCTTTGTCGGTTTATAATTAATAGACATGTGTTTGTGTGAGAGAGAGAATGTAAGAGAGAGCTGGAACAAGCTTAGGCAATGCAGGATTCCTTGCTACTCTATTTATGGCAGGGACCTGTTGTATTTCAGCTCATGTCAGTACATTTGAACTTGGTTGACAGTCCATTTCATCTCCCTTTGCAGCATTATTTTTCTGTGACTCAGTGGAGACGAGCCATCAGCAACATCAGTTTACATGATTAGACACATATCCCTCTTCTTGCGTCCCTGAATACAATGAACAAATAAAACAGCAAAAGAGGAAGTAAGGCAAACAAATCACTTGGAAAATCATGTCCCCCCCCCCCCCTGTCTGTCTGTCTGTCTCTGTTTCCCTCTTCTGAAAACCATAAGATCAAATTGCAGTGCACTCCACTTTTCTGATTATTTGGTCATTTCAAGACTGCCTTTTTCTGCTGGCCAAAAGAGAAAAAAGTCTAATGACCCATGATTTATTAATTGAATCATTCCTCTTTGGCCAAATCATTCTGACAATGTAACCACTAAATTCCATAATTGCTCAAATGACATCCTTAATTCCTCTGAGAGTAACCAGTGATTCAGGATGGCTGGTGAGGGCAGGAGGTGCAGTTTTTAGCTGATTGGTTTTTGAAGGCAAATCAAGTGGTCTGCTGTGCTCTCTGTTTCGATTATTAAATGTTTTGATGGTTTAGAGAAGATCTGGGTTTGTCCTCAAATTTCTGTTGTGCTGGAAAAGTTCAGCGAAGCTAAAGGCAAGTAAATGATCTGTCTGGTACAGTTATTTAAGATCAGTAGTATTTTTGTCTGTTCATTTTAGATGCACTGAATGGAAATTTCTGCTTTGTCGCTTTTATTTTTTTATGCAAAAACATAATAAACATATTCAGTTTCTGTCTGTGTACCTACACAGGGATGAGTGGGAGTCTCTTAGTGAAAAAGAAGCAGTAGACTGCTGTTGAATTTCAGTGACTCTTCTCCATGCTATGTGACTTGTACTGAAGACAATTCAACATAATTTATTACTGACACTTTGGGTTTAAAAGCTTTGCATGGGGCCTGGTAGACTTACTGTTTGTTTACATGTCATCTTAAACGTTTTAAAGCTACAGTTGCGGTCACATTTGAGATGTGTACTGTGGACATTTTGAGAGCAGGTCATTGAGCTGCCTATCTTTTGTCAGCTGCAAAGGCTGAAGGCCAGAAATCACTATAAGAGAGGGAAGTGAATGATGCATTCACTTCACACACAAATCATCCCTTTGCTTCAGGGCTGAAACGTAAACAAGCGTGTCTTTGTATTCAAACCATGCAGCAAATAAGACTGCAAGAGGACAAAAATATGGTTACGGGGAGAATTGCTCTAACATAGTGCAAAATCCTCTAAAAGACCTGAAATGTGGTGAAAATAGTTTTTACTCAGGCTAACAGGGCTTTGTCCTTAAAGGATACATAATCCTCTTACCTGACATTCAATAACTGAAAATGTTTAAATCTCTGTCGTCTGTATTTCTATCTTGAGTGCTATCAGCGTACACAGTGATGGAGAGGAATAAGTGGTTTATTTTTATTCAAAGAATGCTGAAGAGGTCCCAGTTACAGCTAGAAGTATACTTGAAAACTTTTTAATTGCTCTGAAAATGGATTTCCTTTACTCAAACATTGTATTCCTCACTGAGGAACCTGCTAGAAACTGGTTTTGAAAAAGAGTGGTCAGCTCAGGGTAGACGCTGGACATTTCCATTGATCCTGTACACCGTGTTCACACCACACACTTTAATTGTCGTGTCTGCCCAGCTGACAAAACCTGACTTTTAAGCTCCCACTGTGTGGATCATTGGACCGGTGCTGAAGCCCACGGTTAGTTTTCTCCACAGACAGTTAGAGTGAAGATGGCCATATCCTCGGGAATGTAAAAAGAATGGAGCAGTTTATAGAGATGCTCACAGTATCACCTGTTAGCTCTGAAACAAAGTTTACCTTTATGAAACATTGTTAACCCTCAGAGTCATTTTAAAATACCTAAAGCAAGACAATATTTATAGATTACCATGTTAATATGTCCAAATTTGCAGCTGAAATTTTGTATTATGATCATTTTTGTGTTGTGACAAATGTACATGTCTATTTTCACATCTAACTTTATTTTTTTTGCCAAAAAAATGTAGATTAAATCAGTTATCATGTATCATGTAAATTCTGTGTCATTTCTGGCACTTACAGTGGCTCCCATAGTATAACTATCATGGTGCCTGTGCCCATATTTACAAGCAGTCTGTGGTAAAACATGTTAAACATGGTTGAAGTACCATTAATTAAAATTTAAAAAAAGGTTTCAGAAACCCAAAGAATATATTTTCCAACTGCTTCTGATGTTGTTGTCTTGGATTCTCATCACGCTTTGATTGTTCTTGGTGGAGGCTTTTGATAAGCCAGATTGGCTTTTAGCCTCTTCCTGCACTGTTTTGTAATTATTTGTATGTATTGTCTTCTTCTTGTTATTTTTGTTGAGAATAAACAAATGAAATAAATGTTGAATGCTTTCTGTATGGTGCTCATTATGACTAACAGTACCGCCGCTCAAACTACACACATCACGTACTACATGTATTGGCATCAAGCTGGATGCAGGGGCACCAACAACCTACTGTCTCTGACTAACGATTATCACAGCATATCTTAATTTACACATTTTACAGCATTAATGGCAAATTGTGATCCAGTGTTGTTGAGTATTAGTCAAGGAAGGTACAGTCTCCTGGGGGCCACAACAACAAACTAGAAAGCTCTGCTATTAGCCGCTAACGACTGTCACATCCGCTGTACTGACTGCTCCATCCTTTGCACATACAGTAAACGTTCATAGGATCCCCGATTGTCCCCTATTAGCAAACTATACTTGTATAGCACTTTTCTGGTCATGTAACTACTCTAAGGCCCTGATCTATTAACGCTTTGCGTGTACTAAAACAGGTGCAGATGGCTTTGCTACGCTAAAATCGGCCCAAGCTTATCTATCAAAGCCGCAAACATGGAACTGCGTCTGTTATCCTAGCAAAACTGCGCCGCTCTCCACTTTGCGTTTCTGCAGCTACTGCATATGCATTATGGGCGTTCCGGCCAGAAAGTGCACATTAGTGGGAGGA
>JAVQJG010216518.1:0-25146 GCA_036024015.1 Craterocephalus amniculus
CACAGAGATACAGAGAAGGCTAGATTACCACCACAGCAGTCGAGACAATCTGGCAGAGTCTGGCTGCTCCTGCAGGTCTTTTAAAGGTGACTCTGATGAGGCTAGATTAGGAGCAGCTGGAAGTAATTAGGCCAGACTCTGCCCTGGATCCACTGGAACCTGCTCAGCCCCACCTAGGCAGGAAAACCAGACCAAACCATGACAGGTAGTGAATAATGAGGTCCACAACAAGCCATTGAGCTTCACGCTCCTTAAACGTTGTCCCTTTCCTCCAGTTTGGATGAAAGGCAGGCATTTTTAGCCTCAGGTGGCAGGTTATTCTTTCCATGACATAGATTTCTTCTGCAATATTCAACCAGTGTCCAAGTAGTGGAAAGACCTTTAACAGATATGCATCTCCTTGTTCTGTCACTTTCTCCGGTATGGCAACCAAATGGTTTGGCAGTTTTTACTTGTTCTTGCTTAAAAAACAGACACACTAACAGACTGCAGACATCTCTTAAATCTGTCTAATCTTTTGCCTCAAAATAGAAAATAATGAAGGAATTTTCTCCAAAATGGTCCCTATGTGTTTTAAGCAGAGCATTTAAATGTTGCTTGTGTGTTTGTTCCTCTAATAGATACCTTTTTGCAGGAGTAGCTATTTCTGTGCTGATAATCAAACATCTTACAAAATAACTATCATATAATCATTTCAAAGGCCACCTCCTTGAGTTGTTGCTGGCTAATTTTCCTTGTCATCACATTTTGTAATAATTGATTGGCTCGCTCCTCGCATCGGCCTCCATAACCGGGCGGTCCTCGTCCAATCACAAATGCAGATTTGATTTCAGGTGAGCGCCAGTAGCTTCCTCCAGCTCCCGCCAGGCATAGTGACACATATTGTATCTGGCTTGATTGAACGTGCAGTTTTCCAACGTAAACTGCAAGCACACACACACACACACACGGACACACTAGCACAGAGACAGAGCGTCCATCATCCACTGTAAATGTTATCAGTCAGCTCTAATGTACATTATCACTGATGGAGTGCTGTGGCGATGGGAGGTAAGGAGAGCAGGAGAGGAGAGGCAGATTAGTGTGGTGAGATGTCTGGTAACCGTGGAGACGGATGGTGTTGGAAAAAACCCAATTATCTCTTCCTTGCTAAAGACTAGAACAGGATATTAGAGCAGTGCAGATGCTGTAAGTGTGTCACCTGAAAAAAAAATCATTCAAATTAGCAGCACCAGAGTTGTTTGATACATTATGTAGAAGTTTCATTAGGAAACGCTTCCTGTGTTTGTCCTACTTTATATACTCTTCCCCCTGTAGATTTGGCTGTCCTTTATCATATGCATTGAGCAGACAACAAATCAACTGATGTGTAATCCATTAAAATGTTCCTAAAATGTTCCGACATGTCTTCTTAAATGGAGTTGATTATTTGCAGTAAGCCCATGAGTGAGAAAATCCGCTTCAGTGTCACTTGAAATACACAGAATCCTGAATGTATAAAAGAAAAAAGTGCTCAGCTGGAAGCTATATTGTAAAAAATCTCACTGGCAGCCCACCTTACAAACCAACATTCATCCAGCATCTATCACACGTCCTCCAGCAGTTCCACATGTTATTAGCACCTTAACACAGCTGGTGCTATTTGAGATGCTAATGCTGAGGTGAAACATTAACGTCTCTCTTTTCCTTTTCTCACGTGTGAAAATCTAATTTTCTATAAGGTTTTTGACTACCTTTGTCATGGAAGATTGTGATTAATAATTTTTTTAATTGATGGTGCTTATTATACAACAGTATTCAGATAGCAAGAAACCCCACTGAGCACAGGAGCTGCTTTCGCTCACATGATGTTCGGTGGAGCTCAAAATCTGGAGTGGTCCAGCCAAACATGCCAGCACAAGCAGGACATAATCACTCGCTCCTCTGCTCAGCATTTACAGTATATTTATAGTCCTTCCTCGACAGCTGTCTGTGCACATACGTAATGCCCGGAGGAGAAATAGCAGTCAGAATCAAAATACTTTATTGTCATCATAGTTTGGTGCATGACGAAACTGCAGCAGCTGCCACTGAGGCTGCTCATAAAACTGTAGGGAAAAACAGAATTTATACAAAAATAAGTAATGCAAAATAAAATAAAAATTTGATAAAATCCCTACAACATATAAAGCATAAAGGCAATAATCGATAAATTTGGATCTTGTAATTATTGCCCAGGTTTCAGCTGTAGATATTGCTCATTGTGACAGTCAGAATAACAGCAGCGTCCGTCGTGAGGAGTTCAGGGTCTCTGACAGCTCCTGGAGAGCCGGGCGACTGTAGGAGAAGCGTGCCTCCCTGCTTCTCCTTTTTATTACTGGGCCATCAGCGGCGCAGCAGCACGCCCACACCCTGCCATTGTCAGATGGCAGGCCGAGCGGCTGACACCAATTAACCCCCAGGCGAGAAGTCCATACCAACGGGCACCAGGACGCCACCATCACAGGGATGCTTAGCTGCTGACATATTGTGCAACTTTCCGGTGCCCGGGGCCCCCGCGTCACTGCCGGTTATTTCTAATGAAATATGGCTTGTGCTTCAGAAAAGCTTTGGTGATAGACGACGCCAGCTTTAGCATTTATGATTTTACAACTCAGACTCCCAACAGAGAACGATTAATGAGCATGTGTGTAAGTTAGCACAAGCCCACTCGCGTGTGTGTGTGTCCCTCTCCTCTTCAAAAGAGACAAATAACAATGGCGTGGCACATTGGGTGCATCCCAGCTATAGCCCTATGCAGAAGCAGTGTTGAGGGGCAGACGGGAGGGGCCGAGCAATTTTTCTATTGTCTTGCTGCCAAATGAAGGTTAGGAAGCGGCTGAGAGGCGTGCACTGGCAGGGTGCAGGGGTTGGCAGCCTTTTCAGGCGGGAGATGGGCTGGAAAACAAGTGGCATTCAATTTTCAGGGGGAGACTCTCATGGCAGAATGTGTGAGAGGGAGCAGAGAGATTAAACAATATTGTCTGAGTGCGTTCTGCTTTTCAGTTCGTTTACGTACAATGGGGAAGGAGCAATTTCTCAAATCTGCCTGCACAGCGTGAGAGCACACTCTAGGTGAAATGCCGAATGTATTTAAGAGGCTTTTATGTAAGTATATTTCTGCTCAAGAGTGTGAAATTATTGTTTTTTTTTTCATTATTTCAAACCCCTCTGTGTGAGAATGAATGTTTGTGGCAGAGAATCGCCCCCCTGGATTAGAAATTGGCACAGACAGATACTGTAGATGTAGGGCTTTTTTCCTTTTAGGTTGTTTGATACATGTATTGTGCATCAACCCATATCTTTTACCCCGCATCCGAAACATTTTACGAATCTTGGAAGATAAAACAAAGTGGTTCCTGATATTTGAAGCCGAGACTAAGTTTTTGTTTCATTTTACTTTTTTTGTTGTTGTTTGTTTCTTGTGTGTAATATTTCAAGGCTAGAAAATATTTCTATCAAGATAGATGTTTGGTCCTAAAATGTCACCTGGGACCACAGTCATGGGGGAATAATTTTTTATCTAAAGGTCACTGAGAGAGGAGGGTGAATAAATAAGAATATTGTAAAGGTCAGAAGGTCCAGAGTCCGAGTCAGAGAGTGTTTTTGATTTAAAAGAAATGGAAAATCTTTTCAGAAAATCCCGAAAGACCTTTTTAGACGGCAAAATTAGACCAGTTTATTTGCATATTACATTTAATCTCTATGACTATTCTAAGTGGTTCATAAAACATTAAAAGCATTGCAGCTGGTCCCATAAAAAGCATTAAAAAGTACATTAAAAACAAACTTCCAAAAAATATGGACAGAAAAAGCTGAAATACAAGAAGACAAAATGCAAGAAATAAGAACTACATGTAAGGAATTAACAGTTGCTCTGATGATTTTAACCCCGATTTAAAGCAGTGGAGAGTTTCAGCAGACCTGTAGATTTCTTGTTGGTTGTTCCACATGTGATGAGCATTAAACTGAACTCTGCCACTGGAACAGGAAGCCAGTGCAGAGATCTGAGGACTGGTGTTATATGATTCACTTTCCTGGACTGGAGCAGCAGCGTTCTGTACTAGCTGTGACTTTCTGATGGACTTTTTAGGGAGGCCTGTAAGGATAGCGTTGCAGTCGTGTAATCTACTGAAGAAAAATCTCTGGACAGGCTTTTTTAAATCCTGCTGAGTCGTCAGAACTGTATATGTCCTTTAAGTAATAAAAAACAGACTTCACTGTCTTAACCTTTCAAAAAAGAAGTGCACATTTTTTTTCTTTGCATTTTTAATTTACTTTAGAATAACAAGAATCAATGAATTTTTTCAAATGGTTGAGACAAGTTAATGATATTGTAACGATCAAAATATCAAACAATAATAACACACTTACTTGAAAACCAAGCAGTAGAGTTGACTCAGGTAGGTTTACTTCCACAAATTCCTAGTAAGATTAACTGAAACATTTTCTGTTGCAAACAGTCATGCAGGACATTAAAGGGTGGATGTGACCTCTGAAATTCAGCTCCAAGACTCCTCCCAGATTTCTGGCCTGGTTGTTGGTTTTTAGTTTTCAGCTGAATGCTGACTTTTAAACTTTCTTCTTTTGCCACACCAACTATTATTTCAGTTTTGCCTTCATTTAACTAAAGCAAATTCTGGCAAGTCAGATTATTTAATTGGATCATTGTTTTAAGATAAGTCAGCATCTGTGCTGTAATTGTAAACCATAATACACCCAGAAGAATATACAAGATTAAACCGTTTAAGACAATTTGCTTTAACATGTTTAACACCAATAAAAGGTCACTAATCATATTTTGCATTTTAACTTTCTAATGCTTTCCTCTTGTTTTGGGATTCTGCAAGGGTCAGGGTGGAGGAATAAGTGATCGTAACTCCTGCTTAGCAAGTCCAGCATAGATAAAACATTTCACTCAATTTTCTCTCCTTCCTACTCCTCTTCCTGCAAAGAAAAGGGCTTCCTGCAAGGACAACACACGTCATTACATTTGGCCAATGGAATTATGTTCTCTCTTCCTTTGTCCCTCTCTTATTGTAGAGATGTATTGTATTAAGATGTTTTTCACTGAGCCTGTGTGGCTGATGTGCTCAGATAGCATGCTGGTTCTTGGTGTAATTTTAGTTTTTATCATTTTCTGAGAAACTAATATGAGTCATTACTTTTCCACACCCACAGAAATAACTGGCTTTTTATAGCAGTGAACAAAAAATGGTTGATAGTTAATGGTTGCTGCATAATAAAAATAATAATTCACAGTCACCATATTTACATAATAGTGATATGTTGAAGGACAGGTTAGCACATTTTGGCTGGTCCGGTTGGTCTGCTTGTAGTTTTGTTTCTTCCCCTGCAACTTTATATCATACAGCACATGACTAAAATGAGATAAATGTTCAAGTGTGTTAGTTTCTACTCTACAATAGTGATCAGGTTTGATGCCTTTAATGAATGAATGAAATGGGAAAAACTACATTTATCACCTGAGCAAAGTTGAAATGTTGCAATAATCTGTACTAAAATGAAATTCTGCATTGCTTTTAACATGTAAACACCCATAGGCTGTATGTGAGCAATTTATAGTCAGACAAATTATGTGAAAATGTGCTTTTGGCTATGTGTTAATGGGCCGCTGTACCATCAACGCTGTTCAGAAATTCAGTTCCCAGCAGGAAGAATTTAGCCATTTAAATCACTAGAATTAGATTTCTGTTTTTTATTTATTCTAAAATATGAGGAATGACAGGTAAGTGTTTGATCCTGAAGCGGGTATTACTGTGTCCCTAACCTTCCTGTATCCCGCCTCAGTTGTAGCTGTCCAGGCTTGGAGCGAATCTGGGAAGCCGACCTGGAAGCCTGTCACCTGTTTCTGCGAGGTCTCCAGCTGCGGACTCCCAGTTGCAGCGGTGTAGATGTTGAAGACTTTCCCGTCCCGACACTTTATCCCACAAACCAGCCGTGCACCAAAGAAGAAGAAGACTGCGCCATGCTGACTGCTTTAGGAGGGCGCTGGTGTCCTGAGGCCAACTTACAGAACTCAGAGTTCACGAAGGTAACAGCAAATGTATTGTTAACAACACACGATGGATTATTCGTCTAATTGCGTGTGTATTCATTGTGCAGTGCATGAGAGAAGCCGAGATATGGAGTGTGCTGAATGTAAAATATTCCCTTCTGAGACTTTCACGCTCTAAGATTTTATTATTTTCTACACATAACCTATGTTTGTCCATGAAAGGTCGAACTGGAGAGCATGATTTCAGATTCAGTTGCATTTTGATACTTTTAAAAAAAATGTAATCTTTTAATATGGTGTGGAGCCTGACCTCACATAACATTTGCCTGCTCTGTCGGCCTCCCCACTCGACTGGAGGGGACGTTTTCAGTCCAGGCTGCTGTGCGAAGCTGAAACTCCATTGACTACAGTGTGTTGAGCATCAATCTATTAGCATGTTAGCTTGAAGGTACTTCTAAAGAAGAAAATGTGGGCGTAAAAGGGACAACTTTGGCTTCCTCTAAAAATTTCTTTCTACATAGAGCAGCATCTCGGCCTCCTTCTGCATGATGGGTGAATGCATGTATGTGTGTAATTCTCTGTGCTGGTGTTTCCTGCTTTGAGTTAAGGTTCATTGCCTCTAGGCCGAACCCGACTCATTTTCTCCTCTTCTCACACTTTCCTCCACCCACGTAGTCTGAAAATCTCGGATAAGATCGGAACAATGCCAGCAGTGAAAAATAGCACACCACTGCCATGTTTTAGGAGACTATTTGTTCTTCGTTGGCCAAACTATCAGTATTGAACATTTTAGTATGGATTTACTGTCTAGTGGCCAGAAGCAAAGGCTTGTCAATAATCTTTACTGGCTATGGTGGCAGAATATCCACTTGCATAAATTAGAATAGTTAGATTGTTCTGTTCTTGCAGCCTATTAAACATTTCTTACTGACCTGCTATGTGCATCCACTAAAATACACATTGGATTAATGTCTTCTGTCCCTGTCTGGCCTAAATGGCTTTTTATGAACTGCATGCAACCATTTTCTGTTCTCCCTTTGTTTCTTTCTGCTTTCCCTTGTCCGTCTAAAGTCCAGCCCATCCTAAAATTTCTCCAAGAACTTAAAGGTGAGACATCTTACCTTTTTCCTCTTTTGTTTTTATTATAGTTCAATGTAGCAAAATGAGTTAATCCTATGCATTTTATCCAAGAACAAAATGTGTAGAGCAAGAGTTGTCCACTTAAAGCAAACATTCTCAGGCAAGTGCTTTACTTTTCTGAATATTCCAAACCTGTAGAGCAAAAATGTTCTGAGATGTGGATGCTGCTTTGGTGAATATCAATTTTTTTTATCTCAAGGCAACAAAATACTTATTATCTTAAGGATGCTTGAAAGTCTTGGTGACTTTCCAGGAAACGTACATGTTATAGATTATATGTTGCTGTGAGGGGGATGCGATTATTCAGAAAACAATTTTACATGGAAGGTTTATTTTGTTTTGGAAATGCTGCCCAGTATCTGCTAGACATTGTTCCAAAATTGATATACAGCATGCTGCTTGTCATGCACACTAAGCCCCTGATTTACTAAAGGTTCGTGCCTCAGAAAACATTTGCAAACTTGAACGCATACAGAAAACCATGCTGCAGCTGATTTACTAACTGGGAGATGATCTTAGTAAATCAGGGCCTGAATGTTTTGACTTTATAAAGGCTGTCACTTTAATGTTTCTTTCACTGTTTATATTTTAACAGAAGGAGCCTTTAAAACAGTATTGCCCAAGTTGGGGAACATATTTATATCCTCAGCCTCTGTTGATCTAACTGGTTGTTGCTCTGAAAACACACATTACTGAATAGTCGCATGATTTTCCAGGAATACACTGTGAGAGACCCACATCGGACCATGAGAAACAAGCACAGGCTGTTTTGTAAACAAAAATTTTAACTCTGTGTCTGCTTTCCAAGACGTTTTTACTGGGCTATTAATGGACGTGTAAACCTCACAACAGCTGCAGTTTTTGCCCTCTAACTTCATCCATTTTTCTACAGAGACACAGCACCGTTGTGTCAACTTGCTTGCTATGTAAAGATGGAGGCAGCAGTCCAGTTTACGTACATATTTTAAGACTGAAGCATTTACACAAACCGATTTTCTGTGAAGTGCCATTGCTGATCACCTGAGTGCAAAACGATTACAGCTTTAAAATGCGCCACAGTTTCTAATTAAAATATTAATTAAAACCACAGATCATTATATGTTGCTCCTCTGCCGTCTTATGAACTTACCCTGCAGCCAAAAACAATATGTTCGTCTCCAAGAGGAGCAGTAATTACCTACCTCCTTTGCAAGGAATGTACCATTACATACTTTGAATACTAACAAAGGAAACCTGAGGCACAGATAAGCTAGTCATTCTGTTTCCTTAATGTCTGTGTCGGTGGTGAATAATTACGACCTCTTTGCAACATGTTGATGCCGCACGCATGCGGTGCACAGCTACTGTGATTGTGTTTTTAATAATGCATGAGCAGGTTTACGACCGCGTGACCTCAGCAAATGTTCCCTTTTGTTGCAGAAGCTGGAGGAGTTTTTGTTTTGCATGGAGGAAAATCACCCAGAGGTTGGTAACTCTAACACTCTCAATGTATGTTATCAGTGTAATTACAGTATGTTGATGCTGAGGAGGAGGGGGTGTGGGTGTTGCAGAAGAATCTGAGAGCTGACTTTAACTTAAACATGACCCCTGTCAACTTTCTCACTGTTAGATCAATACTGATCTACATGAGAGGCCTTGGCCGTCTTCCCAGGCTGGCCTTGCTTTACAGCTTGCCTTTTTAGGATTTTATTTATCCCGGGAAAGTGGGGGGCATGTTTGCTGAGCATGGATTTTTCTTTTAGCACTTTCCTGATTTATAATCACACATTTTTTCACACCGACTCGGCAGACTCTGCAGTGGCACCTACTTTATACTTGTCAAATGAGGGTCACATGCAGATTTCAAAGCAGCCTGAGAGAAAATGCAAGTTTAATCCTGGTTTTGCAGTTTGCAGTCTTCTGCACATTTCTTCTACCGTTTAGCAGAGTTTATATAATGCATGGTCTTTAAACAATTTAAACAACTCGTATGGCTACCGATTAGTTTAGCAGCCAAAGGGAAACAACAGAAGCAAGAAAACTCTGAGATAAAAGACCCATTGTTCCAGAAAATACACGTAATTCATGTAGCCTGTTTATTCAGTCACACACTGTCGCAGAAAAACTAATGGATATGAAAAACGGGCATAATAAAGTATGATGCATCACTGAGTCCAGTGATACGATGGCTGTTTAATGGTGCTGGTATCTTTCTCCTGATGTTGTCGTGATAGCACTGTGGAGGAGCTGGATTCTCTGCAGAGCTTGTGACCTCTTTCTCCTTTCCATAATGACTTTAAGTAAATGATTTCCACTTAGCTGCCAAGCTGCTGCCCTGCTGCCACAATGGAGATTGATTGGCATGTGTGTGTGTGTGTGTGTGCGTGTGCGTGTGCGTGTGTGTGTGTGAATCAGTGCATGTGTGTTTTGGCGCTCCTGTTTTCTTTTAATCTTTACTAATTGTTCTTTCATATGACCCACGGTGTCAGAAACTTGAATAGAGAAAATATTCAGCCAAATCTTCGAGGGTTTTCTTTTTTTCGCTTTTGTATTGGATTTGTTTGATTGCTAAATAGCCGCTTGCTGCTTACTACACGTAATATAAGAAATAAGAAATTGAGTTAATTTTCCACTAAGAGTTTAAGTGTTTACAGAAATATCTCCAACTATCACTCAGAAATTTTCAAAGTTAAACTTTTATAAATTTGGTAGGTATTAGTACTTTCTTTCTGTTTTTGTGTGTTTGTTGTTTGTTTTCTTTTCTACTTTTCTATTTTCTTTTCTATTTCAGCATTTTCTTCCAGAACTGTTTCCCTATAATTCAGGGATGCATGATATATCAGCTTCAATATCTGTATCGTCAGATATTGGCCAGTTTTTAAAAAATCGGTATCAGTCCAATAAGCACTGGGCCAATATTAACAGATATTTATATTTGAACATTTGCGTGTCACAAAGAGAGCTGGTTGGCGATGAAGGAAATGTTTGGACATATGACAGTGATAGTAAGGAGCATTGTGGGGGGAGAAGCAGTGTCAGGGGTGTGGAAGTTTGTCATGGTGTTGAAATAATGCATTCAAAAAGCAGTCTGATATATCAAACATATTTTGATATATCATCTGAAAAACCACCCTGAAAAATCACTAAAGGTTAAGCTTCTAACGTTAGCTTTCGTTTCATACTGAATTTGGACATCTTATAGGCCTACTTTAAACAAAACAAAACAAAACCCCAAGAAAACAATATTGGTAAATTTCGGTTATCGGCCTTTGCAAAAATAGTAATATCATTCTCTGCCAAAATGTTCATATCGGTGCATCTCTACATGATATACAGGTAGATAACTGCAGGCTGTCTTTGTGTATGAAATACTGATTTTTTAGTGAGAAGCCATAGAATCAAGCTCTTCATTTTGACGTTTCAGTCTGGAGCTTTTGAGAACCAAAGATGCAAATAACCGTGATGATGCTTTGTGCGACAAATGAGCCCAAAACTGAAAATATGTCTAAGAACCACTTCTGAATGGTATTGTTTCTGAATTATACATCCTCCCAACTGCACATCATGCTGTGAAGTGGCTGATGTTGGAGTGCTCTGTTGATGCTTGCTATTGTTCCACAACAAATGTGAGACATTAGAGTTGTGAGATGGTGAGACAGTTTCAGAAGGTTTGTTTAAAAGAATGACAAAATGATAAAATGACAAAAAGGTTTGTTCTGCGAAGCTGAATCGGCCCAAACTTTCCACAGTCTGGCCAGTCTCGTTTCTGTTCTGTATTCCCTTTCAAATGGATGACATAAGCCCATTTCTGTTCTTTGGCCGTGCCCATGTTGTTATAGATCATTGCTGGATTTTGCTTCTGCCAAGCGCTTGTCTGTCAACATCGGTATGTTGACTGATTACCCATTTTTGATCCCTGCAGAGCTGATAAACCTGCCAGTTGGCTTTTACTTCCCTGCGTTGTAGAACTGGGGCTGTACTATGAAGCAGGATTAGTGGCTTGTTGAGGTAACTTTGAGTTCATTTCACCATGAACAAATGAATACTGTAGATAAATAAATAAACAGGATTGCTGCATGGAAAGAGAGAGCGTTTCTCCACCTTGAGCCAAGGACCAGCTACCCTGTTTGACTTTCATTCAGAGGTGTCTTTACAAAGGGAATGCTTACACATCCTTAAACATCCTGATTTCTAAAGTAAGCTGCTGCTGACTTAAGATTTTTAAACTAATTAAAATCTAATTAATTAAACTCAAAATCATGACTGAAGTAGAAAAGACTTCCTCGCTTTCTTTCATTATGTAAGTATAGAGACTAGAAAATTGCATCAGATAGTGTCTATATATTCATATTCATAATCATGTCCACATGCACTTCTTTATGAGTTTAAACAATGATTCAACTACTCGAGATCTTGAGCTATTTTAGAGCCCAGATGATAAGAAACTATCTTGGACATTAAAAATAAGTGAGTGCTCAGAGTCACTTTTATTATTGAAACATATTTGCTCCAATGAGCTGGAGTTCGTGTTGAGTTTAACTGAATGAGCCGGAAATGTTTGCATATTTAACAACCCCCTGCATCAGCTGCATTTGTTAAAATTGTAAATTGTAAACTCGCTCATTAAGGACATGGTGGTGGCTTATTAATTAGTGCTTTGTCACTATGTGCCAACAAGGCAAAAAGAATTCATCAGTATTCATTTGTTCCTTAAAAAAATCATAGCAGCTAACCATCCTGCTTTCACAGCAGCAGCAGTGATGCTTTCCAATTAGTTCATTCATTGCAGACTTTTCCTGTTTTACATGAAAGTACACATAACCAGAATCAGAAAACCTGAGTTGACTTTATCACACTGATAACCCTCAGCTGTTATACTGCTTTTCTAATCTCCAAAGTTTGGCTTAATTAAGCCAGATCGTCTAAAGCAACAAGGTTAAAACATATTAATCTGTTACTTCTCATATTGTTAGATCATGGAAAGTGATCCATGTTGGAAAAATGATTAACTTTTTAACAAGTTAATCATAAGCAAGTTAATTTCTTATTAAACATGAATGCATCAGCTTTATTGTTTGCAAAAACAATTAAAGCCCTTAGTGTAACTCCAGTGTGATATAATTGCATTGCAATTATATTATTCTGTATATCCTGTCTGCCCTGTTTGAAGTATAAAGCAGAACAACACCCCTGGGAACCTGAAATATTACCTGCTGACTCGCACTCATTATTGCTTAAATAATCATAACGGTGCATACACGAGTTTGAATATTAAAATCCTGAATGATTTGTCGAACTTTGTGCTCCTGTTGGCTGCTTTGCTTACTTTCAGTCTGTCAACAGCTGCACTAATGTGCAACAGAAATCAACACGCCAGTGTGTGTCTGCCTGTGATTCGTTTATGCAAATGAACATGTCAATGGGATTTCATTCATGTTTTCTTTATTGTCACAGGCTGAGATAACATACGCACTGGCAGTAATTGTTTTGATCCCCACCTGGAGCTAAACAGCAGCAATCTGAATAGTTTTTAAATAGTTTTGTGTACAAAGCTGCTAACAAACTGCCAGGCCTTTGTCCGCTTTTGTCACTCAATGCTGTTGGCTTTTGTTTTTCATCCTCTGGTTGTATTGACTTTCCAAAAGCTGGCTGGAAGCTGAAGAGTAAAGAATCAATCAGCCACACAAACACAAGGCTCTTACCTGCTAAAGATGCTTCTAACCTTGACAAACAAAGCTCAGTGAATCTTTAAGTTCACTGCCTCCCTTCTGGGTGCAGGAGAACAAAGATCCAGGCATGTCAAGTGAAGCCGGAGGACAAACTTCCTGACTGTTGACTTAAAATTCCTCAGACACTAAAAATGATCAGTATACGGAGGGTTCATCAGCATGTAAGCCTCACCCAATTCCATAAAAGCACCAGGAATTATTTGTATACGTTGTTGCAGCCTGAGCCTGTTGATGTTGTACATTTCTTTTTGGGTGTTACATCATTCGGAGGGAAGGTGCTATTCTGGGAGGAGACCACAGAGACAACATTCCAGTGATTGCTCTGACACCTCAGAGCTGCAGGGAGTTGATGTTTTCTACCTGCAGCTACAACTCAAATTAGACTTTCTATGTGTTGTTTGAGGAAAAGGCTGGGCCTGCGTACGTGTGTGTGTGTTTGCTTGGCGTGTTCGTGTGTACTCTCGCATGTGTATTTGTGTTCTGCTTGATGAGTGTGAAGAAACTGGGACACATCGTCTGCAAAGGGGCCTGTTCTAATTATGGCCGGCTTTGCTCTCTGAATGCTCTGCCCTACTGCACTCTGCACCTCCGTAAACCTGGCATGCTTCAAAAACACACACAGCCCTGCTGCCGCATCCTCTGCTGTGACGAGCAGATACTCAGTGTTGTATACTTCCTTACTTCCATGTCTAAATAACAGCGACCTTACCAGTATTAGAAATACATGTACGACCCTGCAAACAGCACATCTAATCTTCGGAATTCCTAAAAGCAAGTGAGTTTGAGATTTACTGTTTGTAACACAGCTTAAAGCTCCACAGCACATATATACAGTTTGCCATGTTTGCTGGGAAGAAATGTAGCACACTGCATGATGGGGGAAAAAGCCTGCAGTGGTTTGGAACTTTACCCATTATGGACTGAACCATGATGACTTCCCTGGTCTGCATCGCTTTCCAGTCTGTTTTTGGTTTCCCCTGAGTGAAGTGCAATATTAAACGACAGGTGGATGTCTTTATATGCTGTTCCTTAAATGTAGAACAGGTGAGGACCATTGCTGCTTTTAAATGACATTTATTCAAATTCAAAGTGATGTAATGATATTTAGCTCAAGCACACTTCAAGTATCACCTACAGAGTGGAAGTTTCCGATCCAACCAACAATGAAGTCTCGATGAAGTCGTAGCTACAGCTGCTAACCTGTAGAGATGCTTGAGCCTCTTTTCCACCAAATGGAAAGCCCTAAAACCAAAGTCAGGCTGGGTAGTAACTTGTGGAAAAGAGCCATTAGTGTCTTTAGGTTCTTTGTCGTGTACATCTCCTGCATGTGTGTTATGTTTATAAAAGATGGACACCATCATCGTAATGAACTGCCGTTTTAAAGCCTTTAATTTGGCATTTTAATGCTGGAAGATGACAACTGGATACATTTAAAACTGAGAACTGATATCTGCTTAATTATGCAATCCTTTAAAATAGGACTAACCTTGCACTGGTCAAAGAGTAAAATGAACTAATTAACTAACTAGCACTGCAATTAAAGCCTCGTTTTTTTAGATCAGTGTCCATGTCCATCTTTATATAGTCTATGGTTTGGCAGTGTTGTAGTCACAGAAGCTCTACACTCATTTTGTCCTGAGGTATTTCTTAAAGACAGACTATGTAACTTTCCGATCTTTAAACTCGCCATTCCTGACTCGTCTGATGCCACACAGATATCTAATATGAAAGTTTCTGGAGCCACTGCTGACCAGCGGCATCCCGAGGCTGAGAAACTGCACTTCACAAGTTCTTCCTCTGGGATGCTGTAGCTGAGTTTACACACCATATCACACACCAGCAGGCTGATATCAACACAAGGCAAGTTTATTTGTTTATTTGTACAGGACATTTCATGTAAATGAAATTCAAGGTGCTGTACATACAAATTAGAAACTGTACATACACATTAGAAAAATTACAGCAGGGTGCAGAAAGCCCCTTAAAATAATTAAAAACAAAGGTAAAAATCACAAAATAAGAAAATTAAAGAAAGAAAGAAACCCTCAGAAAGAATTAAAAATCCCTTATAAAATGCAGCAAAGGGAAAAGTTGTTAACCCTGATATAAAACTTCTGTTTTATATCCATTGCAGGTCTGTTTTACAGTAGTCTAGTCTACTAAAAAATAGATGCATGGACCAGTTTTCCTAAATCCTGTGGAGACATTAGTCCCTTAATCCTCGATATATTCTCTAAGTGATAGTATGCTGACTTCACAACTGTTAATATGACTACTAAAGTTCAGGTCTGAGTCCATGATGACAACCAGGTTTCTGGATCTGTTGGTGGTTTCTAACTTAGCCATGTGAAGTTGAATGTAGACTTTTAATCCTTCTTCTTGCCTCCAAACACTATGATTTCAATTTTGTTTTCATTTAGCTGAAGAAAGTTGTGACTTTCACACAGGCCATTCTGAACATGCTCCGAAGATGATTCAACAAAGAAACGATGACGTTATCAGAGAAACTGAGGCAAATAAAGAGAGAGAGGGATGAGACAAGAGTCAAGATAAATGTATTTTACTGGCTGGAGAGATCTCTCAGTACAGGAGCAAGATCAATGCTGAGAGAGCCTGCAGACGTTCAGTAGTTCATCTTTAAAAGCATAAGAATTTAAATAGCCGCACCAAAGATCTTTGCTGGAAGGATTTAAACAATCATGGTCAGTTTTACAAAAACTTGTCTGTTTCTTTCTCTGTCACAGACATGTTGAACAGTTATGAATGAAATTATTGATCCCTTTTCTCGCTTTTCAACCAGGATGTTTGCAGTGAGGCTGAAACCACGGACCTGACAGAACGCTGTGAGCTGATCAGTGACAGACTGATGGCCTTAGAAGATGAACTGCAGACAGCTATGCTGAACCGGGACCAAGCCCTCACCCATATCCTTCCACTTGCCTCTGAACATACATGAATCATACTGTGTTGTCTCGTGTGCTTGTCCCTGTCCATTCATCTGTAGGACCTCATTTCCTCAAGGCCTTTAAATTCTCAAAAGTAAACATCTGAGCTGCTTTTACGCTGGCCGATGGTAGCTTTTAGATTCTATTCCTTTCGAGGGAAGAGCTGTCTTATCTGACATTACAGGTCCATTTTGGGGAGGGAATATAAGATAAACTTGGATCAGAGGATTTTTCTTGACAGGCTGGATGTGCCAGCCGGAAAATGAAATGGCAAAAGTCCACGCGAGGCTATTAGAGGGAGCGCTGATGTTTGCTGCCAGTCACCACGGGCTGAGATTAAAGCCGACCGACAGGGGCAGTGCTGCAGCAGATAGAGGAACGTCACTGTAATGACTATGCTCCTGTCATATCTTAACGTCCATCCTCCGGCTGACCCTCCCTTCCCCTCCTCACCTCCCTTTCCTCCACTTTCTCCATCTGCCCATTTCCACTTGCTGGATCGGATGCGGAGGAAATTACAATATCCATGATAATGACTCGAATCAAACTGTTGAAGCCGATTACAGGTCACAATACATCATTCTCTGTGCTAATTAGAAAGCTGATTGGAAATAGATTAGTGTGTTTCTCTCACTCCACTATTCCCCTCCTGCATGATGGGCTTTTTGAGAGGTGGAAAAGCCATTATTTCAACACTGGGATGGGCAAGATTTGCCTTCCATCTTGTGTTTTTTCCACCAGTCTGCTTTTTACTGGTTTTGTTTAGTCAGATTCGGACAAATAACTCTCCCCAAAATGAAGAGGCTTGTTTTTTTGGGGGACTCCCAAGGAGAAATATCTTAGGGATGCCTCAGGTGCCCCCTGCCTCTTTGTCACAACGATGCTCGACTGTTTTTACATCATGTTGCACATCATGAGGACAGGCTGCTCCATTGTGAGCATGATATCAATGCAGACTGGCAGTGGAAAATAGACAGAAACTTGCCCCCTCCTCTCCACCTCTCTGTTTCCTTGTCCTCATGTGTCATAAGAGTTAAAGACGCTGCACTCATGCAACAGGGCCACGGACGGCTGAGGACCCTACAGATGCAGGAGAATATTGTTGCTTTGCAGAAATTGAACAGAAACTGTAATAGTGATGGTGCTCCTGTTGCCATAGTGACAAGATCAAACCAACAGACTGGGGCTTTAATTGAGTCCCTACTCTCAATAACAAGAGGTGTATGAACAACCAGAGACCCAGGGATTGAAAGCTGGGACAAGTATAAGCAAAATTTTGCTCGATCTCTGGGGTTAATTTCAAGGGTTTTCCAGCTAATACTGAAACTCTCCTATTCATTCGGACCATGTTGTCCTGAAAGTCTCATCGAACCCTTTTGCAGTATTTATGAGAAGCTCTTTAATGGCTGGTTAATTATGGATAAGAACAATCTGTGTCCATTCAGACAGCAAAACGGGCCATCAGGCCCCATCTGCCATCAAAGCTATCCTTTTGATTTTCTACTTAAGCCGGACACTTGCACGATTAATTTGAGTTTCTAAGCAGGTTAAACAATCCCCCCAACCGACGGCTGGCGCTATACCGTTTCAATGATGGTTGATGAATAATTTAGCCAAGCAGGCTGCTTGCGTGGGTTCACAGTTGAGACGAGCTCATGAATAGTGAATTAGATGAGGTTAAATTGGGTACGACTTGATAATCTGTCCCAAGAATCAGTTTGATCGCCAACGTGGCAATTGAGGACTTCACCAGGTTATGGCTGTCGTCCGCTGTTACTTTTAACCCCTGAGGATCACAAGTGTCACATTTGCCATGATATTTGTCTGCCGGCAAGCTTTTTTTTATATGTTAATGAGTCTTTTACATCAGGTTGTTCCTTAACTCACTCTGCACAGTCTTTAGAAAAAGAAGTTCAGGAGGTGAAATCTGCCCTGCAAACCATGCTTGCACAGCTCAAGTTGGAGGAAGAGGAAGAAGAGGAAGTGGAGGAGTTGAATGACTTGATGAAAAATATGACAGAGGAAGAGGAAGAAGAAGAAGAGGAGGAAGAGGAAGAAGAGGACCAGTATTTTAGTGACAGCTGGGACATTTGAAATGGATGGCTGTCTTGTTTTGGGAGCAGTTTTATGTTGCTTTCTGTGAGCCTGACCTGCAGTGAAAGTGACTTCATATCCATTTACTGTATAAGTGCTTCACTACCAGCTTCCGTGGTGTTGTACTCCTGGAAGTCAGCACTACAAAGCTTTACAAAATATTTGTGACATTTCATCCATCTATGAATGAAATAAAAAAAAAAGAAAAATATGGAAACTTTTGACAAGAATGCAACAAGACATTTTTCTCATTTTTAGAAGGTCCTTAAATCTCACCAGCTGGTAATGAGCGCTTCTGGTCACTAAGTCGATGACTTCTCAGCTTAAATCCGTTTGAACGCAGGTCCAAATGTCATGTCTTGCCGAGCAGTTAGGTGACATTTATTTTTCCCAGTTTTTACTGTATAAGAATTTTGTTGCCCTTTGCAAACCCGATGAGTCACAGAAGTTAGAAACAGTCAGAGTCAGAAGAGTCACGAACGTCACCCAGACTGTAAGTGGACAATCTAAAGTGATTATTTCTGATTAATTATAATGGTTTTGCACAAAAAACTAAAACATATGCTTAATTTTTAGGCCAGGTAGCCACTTCTAAGAGTTGTTTGCACGTGTGTTGTGTGGACAAGATTCACTCTAACATTGCCTATGAAATTTGTGGTGTTACAAAATGTTTGCTAACTTGAAAGATATAGTCTATTTCTCTTAAAGCAATCTGCACTTAGAAACATGCTTTTGATTCTTAAAACCCATTTGTCCCAAAACTCAGAAGTGTTTGAAATGCTAAAGAGTAAAACATCAGTGGGCACATACTGCATTTCCAGCTCTTGTTTACTATTCTATTTACATGTCTGCCACTGATTAAATGTTTTTATTTTATTTCAGGCCATGCTTCCACTGGGTCTTATTTTAAATGTTCATACAGACATGTATCTGTATTTTTTTAATGCGTAATGCAGTTATTTCTATACCATCTTTCATATTTATTCCTCACAGCATTTCTCTAATTACAGCATGTAATGTTTGGTCTAATGTTGTGTCCTGCTGGTTTCTCCTTGTATTGAGTTAAAGCCCCTCTGGTGATTTCCCCCACAGATAATTTGCATGCGTGCTGCCAGGCAAGTGAGGGCAGTGGTGACATGCAGGAGATATCAATACACTAATAAAGGTTCTCCAATGGGGTCTTTAGGACATACATGGCTGTCTATTGTTATCTCACCTCAGCAGAGGCACTGTGGCTAATTGGGAGGCAGCCTTTCAGAGGACAAGGTGGGGGAAATATGGAGTGGTGCTTTCTATTCATCTAATTCTGTCCTGTTTTGTTTGGAAGCAGAAAGAGTCTGTATGTATGACTGTAAACACAACTCAGGGTTTTTCTACAGCAGCACAATGGGCCTTTCTCACATTACTACCAGGCTGCAAAGCCCCTCGCCTGGCCAGGAGTCTCCACATCAACAGCTTCAGGCAGCGCATAGGCATAGCCTGGCACACACGCCTTCCTGCCAAACACTCCTTACCTCATAATTGAATCTGTGCTTGCACTTTACTGTGCTCCGCGTGGTAGCTCTGCTCATAAAATGACCACAAACAAAAACCCAGATGGTTTTCAGCAGGCAGATATAACAGGGTGAGCTGTGTCTTAATGTAAAATGGAGCATCATGTGGCGTAAGGCCTTTTGTCTCTGCTGTTTGGTTGCCAGGAAATTGCACAGATATGTTTTTGCAGTCATGTGGGAAATAAGGTAAACCCTCTAGTAATTCAATTTCTTTCTATGTCATTGGATTGAATTGTAAAAAAAAATGTTATCAGATCCATAGCAGGTATTAAAATTAGGCAAACAAAACCTCATGCTCGTCAACACAAGATGAATCATCCGTGTCATCAGTAATTGAACAAAGACTAAGTCTTACCCTTTCTGCTTCTATAAGAATTAAAAGTGAAGAAGGGAGCTGCTCTGGAGCCTTCAGGTGTGTGTTAATGCGCCAACAATGATATAAGGAAAGAAAGTTTCTAGTCAGTTTGGTTAATAAATCATTAACAAACAATTTAAAGTTTATTATACTACAATAAGACACATTCACAAGATGAAAAACGTTCAATAAAGTTGCCAATTTTCCCAGGAGAAAAAACATCCGGGCAATTTCACACAAGTCAAAAACACTTCCAAATATCCCATGAGCCACATCTCAGATGCTATAGACCTCATAATATTAAATATTAAAATTCATGACTGTACAATTAGAAAAAGATTAAACAAGTTGGTTTGCTTGGAAGAGTTGGAGGAGAAAGTCTCTTGTCTCTAAAAAGAGCATGGCAGCACAGCTCAGGTTTGGATAAATGGATCTGAACAACAATAAGATCTCTGTAGCAATGTTCTGCAGACTGATGAGTCCAGGTTGGTGCAATATGTTTGGTGAAAACCATACAGCATATTAGTGCAAACTAATTTTCAAATGTGATGGTGTAGGGCTGTTCACCATCTGACCTGTTACTGGACAATGATCCTAACCACAGCAACAAACCTGCAACAGAATGACTGACACAGAAAGGAAACAAGATGTTGCAAAGACCCATGTTGTCAAAATCCAGACCTCAACCTGATTCACTCTTGCTATGACAGATGCAAATCTCTATAATCTGAAGCAACATTGTAAAACAGAATGGACCAGAATGTCTCTATGTGAGAGACTGATAACGTCATACAGAAAATGGTAAGTTCATTATTTTGTTGCTAATAGTTTCTCCACAAGTTCATGGCTTTCAGTTAGATTTTAGAAACACTGAAGTTTTCATTGAGTCAATAAAAACACTGACAAAGATGTAATGAATGTAATATAGTCCTCAAATATTTTCTGCAGTTTTCTTAGTCTTCCAGTGAGATTCAGCCCTTTTTTGTTGCAGTTCCCTGAGCGGGTCTTTATTCATGTGTGACAGTAGTGCATTAATTACACTAAATTAACAGGCTTTGTTGAGCAGGTCTGCCTGGCATTATAAACAATAAAACAATGAACTACATAAACAATTCAAGAATAATTGGCTGATTAACTGATGTGTGAATCCAGGTGATTTCCTGGTAAGAATATTTTTAGACCAAATATGAATAAATGGATGATTTTCGGAGTCTGTATCAGGAGCTCTGGGTCTGGGATCTGGATTTGTTTATTGGAATCCCCTGCGAATTGTTATGTTGTCTGACAGGTACATGTACAAACTCTCTGAACCATGGGAGAATCCTAGGTTGTGTTGCAGATCTTCCTGTCTCACTGCTTCAACCAGTGACAAAAACACCCCTAATGAATGCAAATTGAGCTTTTTTGTGTGTTCATGCCTTTCAAATCCTCAGAGAGTTCTCCAGCTTCCACTGAAACTGACACCTTTTTTTCCCCCTTTTTTGCACATGCAAGCGGCTGCATGTCAGTTCTGGTCACTGAGTCAGTGAAGTTACCTCTCTTGAGAGGTGTTTTTGTGCCAAGTAAAACTGGACACGTAACTCACCACTGGCAATGTGTCCTTTTATTTCATTTTTTTCAGCAGTTTAAAGAGCTCATCCAAATTTATTCTTCTTTTTCTTCCACCATTGAATAGATTAAGCTGATTAATTAAACAGTCAAAAAAATGGAATTAATAAGCATATTAAATCAAATAATTGCCTGTCTTTTTCACATTTTTCCTCCAACAATGCAGCAGAAAGAAGAGAGGCTTTGAGGAAAAACAGGAAATGGTCTGCTCTTTTCTTGCAATGGTTTTATCTTGATTTTGAATTTCACACTTCATTATGAACATTATACCAGAGGGAGCAACAGTAACCACAGAAACAGACCTATTTTCATTACTTATGGCTCTTTGAAAATCACAAGATGGAAAGAGGTGCAATCAGAGACTGGTTCTGATTTGCAGGATTTTATGGATTCTGTTCACAAGTGTGACAAAACAAAACACCGACACAACCAAAAGCAATTCCTTTTCTAGAGCTGAATTCTGAAAATAGTGCCATAAATAAATTTTGTTTCTGGATACCCAATAATAAGTTTAAATGTAAGGCTTGAAAACGGTGAGAATCTTCATACATAATCTGTTCTCCCCCATGATAAGTCAAAGTACAAACTTACTGAGCATCAAGCCATTTTGGGTGTCTCAACTGCTTCCTCCCTCAAAGCCGAATGTGGCTCAGCTGTGTGAGCTGAGTCCTGCAGACTAAAAAGGAAAGGGGCCATCCAGCTTTAAACTCATCCAGCAGTTCAAAAGTCCGAATAGTATTGGGTTGTATTACTGCCCAGAGCATGGAAGACCTTGCATATTACAGCAAGCCAATGCTAAATCAATGCAAGCCAATGCTAAACCAAACTGCATCCATCACAGTAGCAAGCAGAAATGTCCTAACTTTAAGAAAAATAAGTGGCCTGCATGAGATCTGAACAGTAATCCTGGAAAAACGTACAACAAAATGTGATTTTCAATTAGAAATTATTAAAATCTTTAACTGAAGTACAAGCTGGAGATTACACAATGGTTATATTGTTAAGTTGTTGTTTTTTCCCTTTGTCATTACTTCCTAGTTTTCCATTTATGTCTCTGGGTTAGTTGTGGGATAAATTCCAAGGCTCTGATTTGTATAAATAAATTATTTTAAAAGTAAACAGTAAACCCATCTCCTCTGATTGCAGAAGAATAGTCAAAGTTAAATGTTCCTGGGAAGCTGGGTAGCTGGAGACTTTCTCTCCATCTGCACTCAAATAATACAGTTAGAAGTTTTGGATGTGATTCACTTTTCTAAAGCTCTACTGTCATATATATATTTCCTAATATTACCAAAGGCTGCAGTGGATTGTCTCTCATTGCAATCTTCCCGATAAGGTTTAATGTTGTTAAACCAGTTTATAGTTTATTATACTACAACGGCAAAAATAGTTATGAAAAATAGCCCCCTCACCATATGGCCATATTTGGTCTTCCACAAAAACACAAGCAACGTTCTGTTATTCAGCTGCAGGTTTTGTCATTTATTTCAGTTGTGGCTGACATTCACCGTCTCTCTGGAAATCAAGCAGCGCTCTGGCTAATATTCCACGGCTTCATGATGGAATGTCATTGCATGTAAAGGTAACTCTTTCTGAGAAGGCAATCGTTTTTTATATTTTTTGACTCATCATGATTTATTTATTTATTCATTAAGCTCCTTTTTAAAATCTGTATTTCTGAATCTTCTCTCCCTTCCCTCTTTGTGAGGATTTTTTGTATTTTTAATCCTTTTTTGGAGGGAAAGAGGCCTTTTTCTAGGTTAATGTGATCAGCTGTTTGAAACTGAAGCTGAACATGTCTGATGAACAATCTGAGATGGATCTTTTTGAGTCTCACTTGTTTACAGACAGAAACACGAAAACGATCTATAAAAGCAAATGGAAAATACAATACTCCACCAAAATTATGCAAATTTAAAAGTGTTCTTGATTCTCAGCAACGAATATTGGTTGAGCTCCAACTTTCCACCAAGTTTGATGAAGCTCAGGTCTGGAGTTTACCAGACACACAGTCGACGTTAATTACAAGGATGAAACTGAGCTTATGAGTTGTGCTGATAAAGCCAAGCATCATAAAACCAAGGCAGATGAGAGCGCTGAAGGGTGAGAAATGCAGGTCATTAATAAGTCTACCAATCATTTCACCATTTTCTACCCTGCATCATGTCAGGGGTTGCATGCTGATGAGACTATCCCATCTGTTACTGGAGAGGTCACCAACCCTTCACAGGACAAGCAAAGGGAAACAACCATGCATGCTTAATAATATGAGAGCCGGTTTATTCTTTTACCTTGAATGTCATCTTTAAAAAAAAAGTATAAACGTTTTTGATTGTATATGCATCAACTCACTCTGGCTGCAGGTCTGTGTACAGCCTGGTTGAACGTTTCTGGACTCAAATGGTAAACGTGGCTTTACTGTGTCATCAGACAATGGATGTCCTCTTTGTCTTTTCTTTTCTCTCAGAACAAACATGCAAAGGTCTCTTTATTCTGTATGATGTGATTTATCTGATGTCTCAAAGTTCACTCTGAGCGACCTTGAGAAAAATAATGATTTTGGTTGTATTTTTGGGAAAAAAGCTTAAGAACTTATAAACGATGCCACACACCGTGAATTAATCCCCAGTTAGACGTCTAACAAGTGCTCATGTCACTTGCCCTAAAAAATGGTTTTCTCATGTGCAATCACTTTAAAAGCTTAAGCTTGCTTCTCTGCCCAGAAAACCATCAGAATAATAAGATCAAAGTCAAGAGAAACTGGGTGTGACACACCATCAAATCTGTATAAAAAGATTTATAGTGTCCATGCTCTACTGTGGAGCATCACTGCTGAAGCTCACACAACAGTTATGACAGTGTTATCTGAATAAAAAGGTTTGGTTTACTTTACGGAAGAAGGACATTTATTCTGTGCCTTTGTGTTGTATCAGGACAACTAGGTGTTGTCTTTTTTTTTTTTCAAACAGCCGATGAAGCAACAGATTGATTATAACTGTGATGTCCAAGCAGGAAAAACCTATTTTTTAGTTAGTCCTACAGGGAGAGTTCCTTCATTTAGATCCATAGAGGAACACTTCCTCCGAAAAGCCCAGCCTTCGGTTCACCTTGTGCATCCCAAGGGGACAGCGCTGTCACTGGAAAGCTGAAATATCATGCCAGCGCTGCCATCCTTCCCACTTAGTCTCAAAAACAGACAGGTACGGCACCAGTGGGAGATAGAATCGATAGATGTGATGGATGGAGCTGGTTGTCTTTAGGAGCAGGGCAGGAGGATGCAGGGCTGGGGGGAGAGAAGTAATGAGAACTCCTGTGAGCGATAGGAAGGTTTCTGCCATGGGAGGCTGGATGTGGCCCTCTTTCCTTTCAAATTGAGCTGCCAGTTTGGTCTAATGAGACTTATGGGGGTTCGGGTCTCTGGGAGGGAGCTGCTGATGTGAGATGCTCCTTCTCAGCACCTGTCTGCCTGTTTGTCCTGCAGCCTCCAGTCACACAGAACGGAAAACAACTATCAGCGAAGCATTTGAGACAAGTTAACTTCTTCAAATGTTTCAGTTTAGTGCAATGTCTTGGGGGCGGGTGCATGTACTGCTACTACTACTACTACTACCGTCATTTAGCAGACGCTTTTATCCAAAGCGACGTACATTTGAGAGAACAACACAAGCATAAATTCAAGGAGTAGGATACAGTTTGAACAGGTGAA
>JAVQJG010216586.1:0-17862 GCA_036024015.1 Craterocephalus amniculus
GCAGCACACCTGACTCAAATCAGCAGGTAATTAGCAGACATGTGCAGAGCTTGTCGGGGTCGGAGTCAGGTGTGCTGCAGCAGGGACACCATGAAAACCTGCAGGACACTGGGTCTCCAGGACCTGGAGTGAGGAACACTGATACAGAGGAATAATTATTGCCTTTGTTTTTGGTACTCTTGTAACAGAGACATTTTGTTACTATTATGGCAACAAGCTCTGATACACAATCACACAACGTCAAAGTTATATTTGAAAATACCCTGTCGGAGGCCAATGTATGACACAACAATCTTGAACTTCTACATAGCCCAACATGTGAGACCTTGATCATAATACACACTGCGTGAGAAACGTTCTAACTCAATCTGCGATCTAAAGTCATGTAAAGCAGGCTGCCAGCTTTCCTAAAACAGGATTACTGTAGAAACACGACCACCACCACCAACAGATTATCCAGTTTGTCAGATTACCACAGCACAGATTGGCTGAATCCTCTACTGACACTAAAAATAACTTTGAAAATGTCAACTTTTTAAAAAAAGATATTCAGCCGAACATTATAAAAACTAAGTGTAAATACACTTAAAACACAAAGAAAATTTGTTTGTTTGATTAAGATAATCTTAAATGCATTTAAACCTTTACTCCAATATAAACTTGAAGTCTTTTATTGCTGGTTCACAAGGAAAAAAAGAAAATCAACATGGGATTTACTCAGCTGGGTCACATAAGCATACCTTTAATTCCTGAAAACACCCAAAAGCTACGGTAGACAGCACTTTTTCCAAAAACAGCTAAGAGGAGAAGCTCACATACTCGTTCTGAGACATTTCTCAGTAGAGAATGAAGGGTGGCCATAATCAGACACGACCTACTTTGGACAGTGTGTCCCAGTTTTCTCTGGATGTAGTATGAATGACACTTATTAGTGCCCTCAGGTCAGAAGAAATCAAGAGAAAGTTCTTCCAAGGCCAGTACTAACATGGTAGAAATGTTTATCAATGAAAAAATAGCAGGTCATTATGAAACATTTTGCTGAAATAATATCTTAAATCATTTTATTTTCCATCAATAATTGTTACAATTAGATGGTAAAAAAACGAAAAGGCAAAGAAAGACTTCAGCTGACACATTCAACTAGACATGATCCATTTCCACTGAAAAATTCTCCGCCACAGAAATGTTAATCTTTTGCCACTGACTCTCACTCTAATCTGTAGCTTGGGACCAAAACAAATTCCAATGCTTTGCAAATGTATAAGGGAGTTAATACACTGTTGTATCAAAAAGTAAAATTCTTCAGACTTAAGTCAAATCTCATGTAGTCTGCTTTCATTCCCTCTCTTGCAAATAAATTTAAAAAACAGGCACTTGGAAATGTTATAAAACATAACTTGGACCGTCAAACAGCAGCATTACAATCATAGACCCAGTTTTCATGATCATACTAAAATATTGTTTGTCCCAAACAATCCAAAGCAGGTTTGAAACTTGAAATTAAGTTCAACCTAAACACAGATAAGTGAAAAACATAATGGACAGAATGTCATCCAAATATAATTCACACAAAGTATACAAGAAACCTGACTTAAGTATGGAAAGTGCAACACAAGCCAGTGGACTTCCATTTCACAATACCTCTCAGTAAGTTAATATTAGCCAATGACCTAACAAATATGGAACCAAGTACTGATCTAATTCTACACTTCTGCATCACACATGGAGGATCAGTCTCCATGTCATGAATTTCTCCCACCAATAACAAACTTGCATCTTGAGAACTGTGATCTCAACACCATCTGACATAACTCACACTGTCTCTTCGTTTCACATCACAAAGCAAATTTACAGTTCTTCCTTAGTGAGGAAACATCTGCTGGGGTGATCATGTAGGTCTTTGCTGGCACAGACACAGAAGGTGTAGAAAGGCTGAGAAAGTAAATGAGAGGTAGGATCCTGTGTCCTGTTTCTGCATTGAAAACAATTGTTTGATATTCTCACAATTCTCATAATCAATTCAACATTGTCCTGTGAACCACACTGATAATGGTCATAGATTAAATTCAAACAAAAGTAAAATATATAGTTGAATATGCTGAGAAAGCATAGATCTTTAAAAATAGCTACGTGAGGTAAGCTGCTTCAAAAATGATCATTTTCCCCTCAAATGGAAGGATTCAACCTTGACAAACACTGACATGATTTGTGCTGTGAGATTCAAAGACAAGTAGAAATACAACAATTTAAACGGAACTGGGCAAATGCGTTGGCAACACCCTGAAGTAGTGGTCATGCCATAAGCCCAAACAAGTTAAGCTGCTTTTAGTCTGACACAGAAAACCTGCATCATAAACGCTTGTGGCAAATTTTAACCACAACATGATAAGACCTAGCATGCACTGGCATAGGCTATATAGTAAAAGAGGTAGCCTGTTAACTTGCTAACGGACAAAATCTCTTGATGAGGTGGCACATCTGTTAAAAATACTGCAGTGAAATGAGTCTGTAAAAGACTGACTTGTCATCTAATTTAACAAACGACCTAGCTAAATTGCGGTTAGGGGGTTAGGGGGGACAGGTATATCCCATATACAAGCATTTGTTGTGCTTAACAACAAATATTGGAAGCTAAGTGTCTGAAACAAATTCCACAAGTCCAAAAGTCTCCGCAATGTCACCGACATTCCAGCAGGGAAAACTGCCGCTGCCACAAGTTCATGCACCAATACAAATAGCTACATTTGATCACCTGTTAGGGTAGTTTCCGTATTATGTGGCTGTACTACGCAGTCAATTGACTTAACCATCTCTTCTTCGGCTACACTAATCTGTTTGTAATCACGGTAAGAACAAACCTGATTAGTTGCTAAGAAACATTAGCAGCGAGGCCCAAGCTGTACACCGGTGGTCAGGGGTTGTTAGCTAGTTAGCTTAACTAACACCTTAAGTAACGTCTGCACTACCTGAACAACTTTCCCCCAGGGTTCGCTCTCGTTTTTACGCCGCAAATTGAAATGCAATTTCATGAAAACGTGACTTCACTGTGAGCTACTACTGACCTGATATGTTCCCTGTTCAAGCTCCGTCTTCTTCACAGGAGAATGATGAAGCTAGCGAGCTAAGTACAAAACAGTTGAGTGCTGCTCGGACCACGCACGGGGAACTAGGCACAGCCCAGCGCACGAGCACGAGACGCAGTCCAACGGCTGTCAGGAACGTCAGGGGTGGGTGCTGAGCGGAGATGTTATGTTTAGCAAGATGCCACACTCATTAGAGAGACGGCGCTTTCATTTCTACAAGTATTTTTAAAAACTATATTATTTTAAAAAATATAGACGCATATAGCGTCTGTATCCGTTAATAATCGCACCCTGGATTAAGGCTAATTCACTTAACGTTATAACCAGATGTAAACATAAAAGTAGAATAATCAGATTGACAATATCATGATTTTGAGATTAAATATTCTTGAAGCTCAAACGTTTATCATTACCAAATAAACTTTTCTATATCCATACTTTACAGACATGCATGTAGGCATGTATCTTTGACATGAGTGTTCATGTTTTGTGAGCATGTATGAGCAAATAGTTTACAATCATTTGAAGTAATAGTCTTTACTTGTCTGTTAGAAAGCTGGAATTAAAATATATATCTTATCTGTTTACATGCTTCATGATTAGGGCCATCAACGTGTAATTAAATGGGACAAAAAGAGTCTTGAGTGGCAAAATTAAGCACTGCAGCAAACAGTCATGTTTACTATATAATCCAATTGAGATTTTAAAAAAAGAGCCATCTAAACATCAGCATATGAATACATAAGTAATTATACAAATTTTACATTAAAATAAACACCAGGCAATGCTACAAAAAAAGTGAAAGTGGTAGAAATCAATTATGTAGTAGCATCCCAAAATGCCCTTCATTGTGACATTCTTACAGATCAAATGTATATATACACATCACAGACAAAAAAAATGTTTGAAAAAAAAAAAACATGTTTCATGGAAATGAAAACAAAATCTAATTTTTAAAAATGTTCATATGGTGGTACATTGAATCAAGATGAAAGATTTTACTTTTTCTTTGACAAACTTCGTGGAGAGCTTTTGAGTAAGTCTCTGATCCTAAGGTATGTTCCCGTAGCTTCTGCAACTTCTGTGAATTCAGGCGTTTCTTCAAATGGAACAATGCCTGCTGCAAACCTGCTTCGATGAGGGACAGCCGTAACCTTCTCCTCATGCACAGGAGAAGTACAGTCTCCAGACCCCACATGAGAAAAGTCTGGAACAGGACTCTGCGGACTGTCATCTTGGGATTTGATTGGACCAGGACTCTGCGGGCTGTCATCTTGGGATTTGATTGGACCAGGACTCTGCGGACTGTCATCTTCAACTTTGATAAGCCCAGGACTTTGAATGAAAATGTCTTGCATCTCCAGTTTCTTTTTATTTTCCATGGTTTGGCAAGATTCTGCAGGCCCCGCTGCATCCATTACCTCCTCAACCTCTCCCATCTCTGCGTCCATATGTGCAGGTGTGGACACACTTGGTGAGCTGGGTGCAGGTGTTCCCAATACAGGTGTCTCACAGTCACTGTTTGTGGCAGTGTCTGCATTTTCAAGCGCTGCCCAGATAAGCCTCTGTTGCTCCTCCAATTCCTCAAGAGTAAGCTCATCCTCTGTTCCCTCCGCAGTCTCATCAACTACTGTCCAGTTACCCCGTGGCAGAGCTGGCGAGCCATTGGTGGGTGTCAGCGGAGGTGTTCCTTTAGGAAGAGGTGGCGGAGTGGGTGTAGCAGGGGGGGTGCCCTGAGGTAAAGGAGGAGGTGAGCTGAAGCAAGGAGAGCCAGGGGGCAGTGGAGGTTGGAATTGGAAGTCACCAGAGCCATGACAATAAGGCGTGCCTGGATCTGTAGAAAAGATTTTTTTTTTAATTATAAAAATAAAAATGTCACTCAAACATGTTTATAGAAAAGAACAAGTATAACAAAGATTAAAAGTTACCTGATTCAATATCCATATCTGAGCTTCTGTCTGAGATCCGATCAGGGCTAGACTTATTCTTCTTTCTTTGCTGCGGATATGAGTCGAAGTCTTGTTGCCGTTTTTTGCTGGTGGCACCAGGCTGTGGGGACAAAGGGAAGAACATGTTAAGAGACCACTTAAAGGATTAAGGAGCTCTGGCCCACGTTTTGAGAAGAAAATCTAATGCTTTTATACAATAAGACAAATACCAGAGGAAAGTTGCTAGACAGATAAGCTGCATAGTTCTGCTTCATGTGGCTGCTTTGGATGGGAATTGAACCATACTGCATGAATTCCTAAAACAACAACGAAAAAGCAAGATTTGCACAAGTTTATCAATATGCCATCAAAACTTTCTAGAAAGGGTGGAATTTCTAAAAGTCAGATGTATATATTAAAGAAAACAAATACATGTGTGTGTGTGTATAAATGTATATACACACACACGAGTATATTTGTTTTCTTAAATATATATACAACTCTCTCCCTCTATATATTATATATACACAATGAATAAACAGTGGTAGGTGGTGTTTTAGGACTTACATCTTTCATTTTGTATGGCACAGCTACATTGAAGCCTGGGAAATCTACCAGTTTGGAAACGTCATAAGAGACGTTTTGTGTATTGTTGTCATCAGTTACACTGCCATCATTGGATACTGTAGAAGAGGAAAGAAAAGATCATGAGAAGGAAAACAAATCCACATTCTATGAATTTCAAAACCAACCTTCCTTTAAGTTACTAAAATTACACTGATAAAGGTTTTTATTTCTTAAGGCAGTAGAACCCACCATTTCCATCATATAGGGCTAAACCTGAGTTCTCCATCTCTGCCTCTTTGAGCCAGCCTGGTGGATAGCCTAACTGCCTCATGCGATATATCAGGGGAGGTAGAGTGTTGCCATCGATTCCCAGTGCTGTCAACAGGTCCTCACTTTTCAAAAGCGCAATGCAGATCAAAAAAATATGTATATTGTAAGATCAGGAAAAACTTGTTTCATTTGGATCAGTTTAATTTCTGGTGTGCATAAAACAACAGTCCTACCTCATGACTCCAGGCTTGTATCTGGCAAACCGCTCCTCTACCTCATCTGCATGGTATCGATGGCTACTTTGCATGGCCTGGTTGTTGTTCTGATTAAACTCCTTTCTTCTCTCGTTAATTGCAGCCATGTCTTTAGGCTAGGGTACAACAATATAGGTAATCAAGTTCTGGCTCATTTGTGTTCAGTCATGTCATTAATAAAAAGAATGATACCTTAGGACAGTCTCTAAGCTGATGACTGATGGAACCACAGTTGAAACACATAGACTTGGGTCTAAAAAGAGGAGATCAATGATAGCCTTGTTAAAAACAAAGCAGGTGAATATGGGAGTATGAAATTAACCAAAGATTCAATAAGTCTATTTATACCTTTTGTCTTTCATTTCTATGTCCTGGCCATCAGTTCCAATGACCTGGTTAAAAACCTGGTGGTACCTTTGCAGCAATTCAGGAATTCTATTACATTTGGCATACTTAAATGAATTCATTTAGCTGTACTGTGTATTTAAATTTGAAAGTGTTGTCCATTTTGAAATAAACATATCCATTTAAATATCAAGATATCTGTGCCATCTATTTCTTGACAAACTATATGGGTGTCTAGGTGACAATTAATCCATGTTAAAGATACGTTGGAACATCCCATCCATCTGTCAGCTGGGGGTTTTCATTTACCAGTGGCTGTCCAAGCTTGTCAACACTGAAAGAAGTGAAATATAACACACTTCCAACCACCTAGAAGAGAGAAAAACAGGATAATGAATCATCTGATTTTCTTCCCCATAGTATGATAAATTCTTGCATTGTCCGAAAACAAGAGTAAGTACTTACTTTAAAGGCCTCTGATGTTGTTTTCACACTACTGACAGAAAACTTCTGCGGGTCTTCATCCAAAGCAAACGCAGAACTCTTCAAAGAGTATAAAGGCTGTGTTTTTTAATAGCCAAGTCATATATATATACATACATACATATATATAATTTGCATTCATGCTCAATTTCTGTCCAGATATGGACAACGTTTTCTGAGATGAAACATATTAATACACTGACCAGCAGTTTTCCCAAATACCTGCGGTTTCATGTGAAAAGATTTCCCCTTTTCATTGCTTGGTTTCTGGTGCTTCCAAATCACATTGCAGATGCAGTCTTCAATTTCTTGACGACATTGCCTAGCGGAAAGATCTGATTAAAATCATGCCAATGTAACACAATCTGTAAACATTCATTAACTCAAAATGATGAGAAACTCAACTTACTTTGAAACAATGTTATTTGTAAATAGCAGCTGCAGAAGTGGTCCATCGGTGTTGACATCTTCAACTGTGATGCCACTGAAAAAAACAGGAAGAAATCAATCGTGGCATACTCTGAGAATAGTTTCGTTTCACATGATATTGGCAACAACGGTCCAAACGAACATTACCTTGGTCGTGTCAGGATGTTCAATTTACGTTGTAAAACTTTATGTGGACAATGAGTTAAGAAATCAGTCAGAAATGTTACAAAAAACATTTATTAGCCTGCATCTACAGATTGGAAGTTTATGTTTTGGTTACAGACGCTAACTTCACTGTGCTAGCAGACATGCTACATCTACAATGCTAGCATACGCCGTCTTTAGGATATTCTCTTCGGTGAGTCTGTCAATTTTGTCTTCACACTCCTCAAGCCTGCTCCGAAGTTGGCTCGTTTCCTCTTCGTTTTCTTCATCGCTATCTGGAAAGCGAATATGCTTCGATACCAATGGTGCATTGTCATCAAGCTGTTGAAAGAGCTCACTATCCCCGAAATCAACGTCAGCCATTTTTACGTCGCTGTACGGACCAAAACGCCAGTTCGGAGGTCATAGTAATTTCTCTTTGCATTCATTGGTCCTACGTGAGTCACGTGTTGAGGAAACGTATTAAGGGTTTTCAAGTTTAGCAATGGCGTTTTAACCCGAAACTTACCCTCAGAAAATTAAAAACAACTCAAGAAGACAATACAGCAGAGCAGTTATAGCCATAAGTATTTCTTATTATTTGCTGTATTTGTTCTGTGAAAGAGGGCTTTAGTCACTACAGTTTGTGTTTCCATTACCAGTAATCTGGTTCTGGTTATCTTCCGACTTCACAATGTCTCATCCAATCATTAAAAAATGATTTAATGTCTTTACGTGACAAAATATCATCCTGACTGTTTTGGAAGGGAGGGTTGTGTGATTTATTTTTTTGCTTTTAGCAATGTCAGGCTGCCAAACAACCTACTTAACTTTACCTCAGTGGGACGCGGGTTGTAGGAAAATTCGTTTCATTTATTTAGTAAATTTAACATCATTCAGACTTACCAAATGTCCCAACCAGGTGAGTTGTTTGCTTTTATTTGTTGTTCAAGCGAAAGTGGTAGATTTTATTACAAGCATATTCTTTATAATAATGGAAAACCACTAGGGAGCGCTACATCAAGTCACATGTATCATTACTTGAAGGAAGACATGCTTTCATATCTAAAATGAAATATAGCAGAAAACATTTAGCAATGAATAATCAATTACATACATTTATTAAATGAGTGAATGAATTCAGTTAATTGAATGAATTAATGATAAAAAAATCGTGGAATAATTATTTTAATGTGTTAAGGTCTACATTGTCTTTTTATTCTAACAATTATGATATGCAGACATTATCATTAGAATAAAGAAAGCATAAGCTACATCTGTATTTGTCATCTCTATATCAGGGCCCAATGATACCGCTCTATTTGGGAGCTGATCTCCTCTCCAATACTGACATCCGGACAGAGAACCATCCCAGGTTTCATGCGAAATATGCCAAGAAAGGACTTGCCACAAAGATACACTTTTCCTCAGGTAAGAAGAGCTTATTTTATTAAACTAGAAAAGAAAAGCACAATGACTTAACTGTGTGGCTTTTTTCCTCCCTCCCCCCAACCCAGCATTCAGGATCCAGGGCTTGAAGGTACCTGCTGTGAGTAACAGTCTTTGGTTTTACAGCATTCAAGGACTTTTTCGTGTGGCTTTTGAAATGTACAGTAAACAAGAGCAGCTGGGAGTGCTGGAAAACCTCCAGGTAAATGAATATCATGTGCTTTCTCATAATGCACTTGCTTTTTTTAAAAATGTATAACTCAACATTGTTATCTCTCCTCTGCAGGATATTTGGAAATCACAGATAGATGACAGCCCGCTGAAAATGAATTACAACCTCTGTGCGCAACTTGACCTTTTGGTGCCGACCAGCATTTCCATTAAACAAACAAAAAATGACATTTCTAAACCTAATTCCTGTCAGGGTGTCAGAGAACCGATGGATGTGTGTAGCAGTGATAAAGCTGACAAATCAGCAGACCATGATTATTGTTCTTTACCCAAGTGTAGCCTGCAAACTGAGGAAGGCCACCCAATTGTATTTACATTGAGAGAAAAGTTGAACAGCTTGGATGACCAGCTCTCCTCACAAGCTAATAGATGCACAGAACGGCTGGAAACGATCTCACTTCTTTTGGAGAATATTGATCTGTACATGAAAGACAGTTTAGAGGAAAAGGATGTAGCAGAAACTGTGTTAGCTTTGTTAATGGCCAAAGACTGGACCAAAGAGTCGGTATATTCAAGCTATCTACTTACTTGTTTAGGACGTTGGCTTGGCCAGCAGTTTCATGCAGCCAATAGCACCATCAGCCAGAAAGTGGAGTGCTTTAAAGTTCAGCACATTGAACAAATAAGTGACTTGCCACCTGCTGAGGAACTGGCCACTGAACTATTTCCTGAGGCCATGCAAACGCTGCTGCTTCACTGGATGGGCTTATGTGAAGAGTCCAACCTAGACAAGAGGCACAGTGAATACCCAATTCTGCTCCTTATCCTTGAGTTTGCAAACCACAACCTCATCACCGGTGTGGCTCATGTGCTTTACTCTAGTCTTATATGCAAGTGAGACTTGAATTTTCAGTTTTGCTGGTACAGAGGACCTTCAATATTTAACTCAAGTATGTAATGTTATTTTATGCATATCTGTTCTTTAGGATCATCTATTTTAGTTAAGGCTTGAACACACTTTGCAGTAAACGAACAAATTTGTTCAAACAAGCTTCTTGTTCTGATTTTTTCACTATCCTATACTTATTTAAAAATGTTTACAATTTTTTTATGTACAGCTCTTTGCTACTTCAAGACTTGTTTAATAAACTATTTTTGAAGACTGCAATTGCCGATTATTTTAGTTTCCTGCATGCAATATGCTTTGGACCTAAAGTTACATAAAGTGGCTCAAAAACTAATAGACCCTTATGACATAAAGTAGATAAATACAAATTTCCCACTATTTTCTATAGTTGTAAAGGTGGGGATGGGTTAATTGCCAGCAGAAAGCATAAATATAAAATTTTTTGGGGACTAATAACATACTTGTATGGCTCAAAAGCTTGCATCCCTGAGTTACTTGGTCATGTGATGACACCATCTACAACGAATAAGAAAATGTCCTCAGAAGTGACTAATGGTGCATTATGAAATTAAGAATAGAACAAAGGTAACTGGATCATAAAAAAAACTAATTCTATAATAATTGGGATTTTATGTAACAAAAAAAACACACTTCCCAAACTGTCAACTGATTAGTTAAAGGAAAACTGTTCCACCATTTACATGATTTTTTCTAAGTCAGTTGAAAATGTTAAAATGCTGATTTCATGCACTTCATTTTCCAACCTGCATGTTAAAATTTCCAGTGTGAAAATTAGATCTACAAAAAAAACTGAGGTACAAGTCTTTTTCCCTTTTCTTTTAAATACAGAACAGTTTAATTCATGAACATTTCAAACATTCTGTAACACCTGTCAAGCTTACCTCTGTTCATGGCAATTCAGAAGACAATACTTATTACAACTGATGTTTTGGTTTTCCCAATCACAGGAAATGGAAACAGAGGATTCTGATAATGCTACATTGACCTCAGATGCCTTTAGTTACATGGATGTAAACTGTGTCCACTTGAACCACATCAAATTCTGATTATGTTCAGACCATTACGCCATATTTGAATAAAAAAAAGAAAGAAAAGAAGCTACCACATTATTGAAAATATCTAATTTTCCCAGGATCAACCAGTCAACATGTTTCTTTACCTAAAGATGTACAGTTTTATAACACTGACAAGCTCAGTGTATGACTATTTACATTATAATGTTACAATATGCGAGACCTTTGTCTATAAATAAATTACAGATTCAGAGCAACATCCATGCAAGCTTGAGGACTGGCGATAAATTGGTAGTCTTGTGTGATCTGATGATTTGCGATGGAAGCTGGAGTTTGGCACTAGACAGAATCCATTCCACGAGAGAACAAGGAAGAAAAGCCTAGACCCATTCCTCTCTGAGTGTGTGTCTGAGAGCGAGCCATCTCATACTGAACATCAAGGTTCCTAAACACCTCCTCCTGCTTCTGAAGAGTCTTCAGGCCTTCATCATTAAGTGGCTTGGAAACTTCTGCCTCTTCATCCTGCAGGGGAAAACATTTAAGTTGTAATGTTCAATTTATAGCTGATAAAACAAAGTTACAGTGCTAGGTAAAACAACATACCTTAATACCCATTAGTTTGCGGAATTTAACATTTTGGTCCTTGTTTCCGAAGTTCAGTTTTTCCCACAACTCAGCTGTTTGCGACTTGTCCTTTAACAGTATAAAAAAAAACATAATTTAAATTGAAAACATTAAAATACTGCCCCCTTTTTTGTGGTTAAAAAAGATGCACAGACTAATTTAAATCTTACCCCATCCTTCTTTCCCTGCCACAGCTTTTTCCTCTTCTTCTCCTGCTCTGCAAACTTCATGGGGTTTACAGCGGATGGGTTATAATATGTGGGCACAGCAATACCAGTCTCTGCCAGGGTTTTGGCTTGAAGAGCTGCCATTTGAGCTGCCATGGCAATCTGAGGCGTGACCTGCGTCCCAGAGGCCAGGAGCGCCGCCACATTGAGTGCAGGGTTCGAAGCTGCTGCTGCTGCAGCAACTGCAATAGGGGCAGCCACGGCTATCGACATACAGACAAGCATGTATAAGTGACAGAATCTAAACGGCTTTGTTGAGGTTTTTTAAGTGTAGACAGCAACATCTTACCTGCAGCAATCTCCTGTTGTTGCTGCTGCTGCTTCTCAAACATTTCTTTCTCCTTTTGCTCTTGTAGTTTCTTCGCTCTTTCTAGTCTGAAATGTACCAACAACAAAAAATGTGGTCAATTTTGATAAGCTGGTTGAAGAAAAATTTTGTAGAAAAAGACAAACTTTCATTTAAAAAAAACAAAAATACGCCCACCCACACAACATGCAAACCAGAAAACTGTAATGTTTTCTGTAGCTGCTTTACCTTCTAGCCAGGGCCTCTTGTGCGTCCATAGCTGTGTTTCGGCCACGGAAGACGGGTGGACTGGGAGACCTGCTACGACTCTTTCTGTGAACTTTCTCACTCCTCTTCTTTCGCTCCCTGGAAAGAGAACCCATGTAATCCAATTAATACTCCATTAATACCGCGGAAAATCAAAGACCGTTAACAGATAGACACTAGAAATGCTTAGTTTAAACTAAGCTCACCTGCTCCTGCTGCGACTTTTGCTATGATGGCGATTTTTGGTCCTTGAACCTGAGCGAGACCTAGCCTTCTTCTTCTTGTCCCGACTGCGTGATTGTGACCGCCGCTTGTCCTTACTCCTGCTATGGTGCCGTCTGCAAGCGGAATATCCATCAACACAAAATCCAGGAAATTATGCCATAAATAAAATGCTAATGTAAAATGATTATAACGGATGATCAGGTTAACATATGATTAATATAATGAATGACAAATGTAATGAAAAGAAAAAAATGAGCAAACAGTATGTGAGCAAACATAACATTACACAAAATACAAAAGATGTTATGACAAGGATGTTAATGACTTATTTAATATTTTGTCTTTGTGTTAACTGAAAAAATGTACATAAAAAATATTCAAAAGTATGATCGAACCCAACTGAGTGATTAATCAAGAGACCATGGGCTAATGTTGGCAATAAATTACTGGGCCATTAAGAAAGCTAAATGCCTGCTGGACAATCTACCAACACAGTTTTGATGAAACTAACCTTTCTCTCGAGTGCGACCTGGATAAACTCCGACCCCTTGACGATTTTCTTTCCTTTCGCCTGCCCCGTTCCTCTCCATTCTCTGCAGAAAGTCTCTCTTGCGCATGCTGATCATCTGTTTTTCTGTGCAATTTTGATGGCTTCTCGGAGTCCCTCTTTCGTGCCTGTTTTAAGAAGAAGTTGTCTCTTTCAGGAAAATAGTGCAACAAAAAGAGTTAGTACCATGGCTTAGAGCAGAAAGTATGTCATATATTTGACAAGCTGAAAAATCCTTGTCATTTCAAACCCATCTTTACAACAATCATAGAAGATCATTCTCAGAGCATGACTGCAAATGTGACTGCATCGTTTGGGCTGCACCCATTTTAATAAAGTTACAGGAAAAAAAGCATTTATGGAGCCTCCGTTTAGATTCAACAGTGCTCATGCAAATGCTTAGTTCTCATTGTTAAGGTAGATGCTAATATGCAATTAATTAATCTGGCAACAACAATTCAGTGCAATCTGAACAACCGGAATTTGCACCCATTGAAATGTTGTTAAAAGGGATGGGCATCCAACTTCAATTGTTTTCAAGAATGAATTATTTCAATGATCAATGAAAACCCATCCCTAGCTGCAAGAGATGAAAAAATTAATGCCATTTTTTCTGCTAATAATGTGAGACAAATAGGAGTTTGAATGGCAGATAGTTACCTGTCCCAGTAGTAGGCATATTATTTTGCTATGTCAGCAGGGTCCTCTGTTCAGTCTCTTCGTGCATTAGCACGCTGAGTATGATTTATTGTAGAAATGTTATCATGTGATCTACACGCAAGATTTAACAAAAAATAAAAAAAGAAATAGCTACTCTTCACCATTTCATATGGTTAAAAATAAATGACAAATATCCAAGGACACAAACTTCCTTGATATATGAACATAAGGATGGCAAAAAAGTACCCTGTCCATGTCAGTACATGGCCATCTTTTTTGAGTTCTGAACTTAAGACTACTATAAATACATTTCACCTAGATAACATACTCACCTCGACCTAAAACTAGCAACTATAAATTAAAAAAAATAATTCAAACCTAATTATAGAAAACAATGAATAACTTACCTCTTTGCTCCTGCTGCGACTTCGTCTGTATTTTCTGTCACCTGGAAGAAGGATTTATTTTGTATATTACATTCGATGGTACAATAATTTGGGCATTTTCTGGAAACTGATACTGCATACTTACGTTTACGGTCCCTGGAGCGTGACCTTGATCGTGAATGGTGGTGTTTTGAGCTTCTGGGAGATTTAGATGACTCCATATTGTGTTTTTTTCTGTGATGAACTGGAGAACCTGATCTGGTCAAATCAACAGATTCGTGGTCACTTTCCTTAAAGAAATGAAGACGTGAAATCAAGTCAGCAAATCAGTGTGGTCCTGTGCATTAAGGTAGTACTTCCCATCAGTATCAGTACACACAAAACACACCACTAGTTTTTTTTCTAAAGATTATAATATGGCTTTATAATATGGCTTTCTAGAAATGAAATAGAACTTCACAGTGAAGTTTGAGAATCACTGTATAAGCTGATAACTATTGGGGTAAAAATGAACTAGGAGGAGGGGAAAAAACAATATTTTTCAGCATGTATCAGTTCTAGACATAAATTGACAAATATCAGTAAATCAAGCAGATTAGTGCGTGTTTTGTCATACACCATAACGCGTTTCCTTAGGCACACTCATTTACTAGTCCATAATGATGTTACTTTGTATTCTCTATTCTTTCAAAAGTATGCCATCGGCTGGCTTCACAGATGTTACCAATTACGTCTCCACTGAGTTTACTTCCAATGGAGGAAAATTATAAGCGTGGAAGTGAGTCACGTCTTCTCCACAAATATCTTTACGATAGCTAGCTCGCTAAGCTAACGACGTTGGCCGCCATCTTTAAGAAAACATTTTAAGTACATCGGTAAATTTAGACGAATAATACATGGAGGCCTCGTCATCACAAATGTTTTGCTGGCTTTGAAAGAAATGGTACAAACCGACATAATCCAGAAACACTGTATATTTGCTTAACAAATCTTTTTGATGTCGTCTGCGAGAACAGACTGGTTGCTGCTATTTACCAGGCCTTCTTCTTGCTCAGCAAAACCAATGTAGGTTGCCAGATTGTGGTAGTTACATCCAGAATCCATGCAAATGCATGGTTGAATCCAGCCAGCTTGACTAACCAAAAACCATAGATATTGAAAAAGCTCAACGGTGATTTGATTAATAAAATTTACAAGTTCTATAACATGTTGTTTTTAAAAGTAGATAAATTAGAGAGAGGCAGGGGGCGTTGAATTCATAATAGAAGCATAGCAAACACAACTGTTATTTAAAATGAACATATTACCCAGATATATATTATAAGAGAAATAAAGGTTTCACACAATTTAAAATACAAATTTTCACGCCTTTGCAAACGTTGCGGTAGACATCTGGGATCGAATCTGGCAACCCGAGAAGCTATCCGGTTATTCCCCATAGCCACTCCCATATACAATGTTGTTTTAAACCAATGTCAGGCCTTACAGGCAGCAGTTAACGTTCAGTACTGTTAGCTCTTAAACTAGAATGAGCAACAAAATGATCAGGTTTAGATCAAATACATGTTACAGTAACTGTCCGCAGTAATATTATGTTCTTTGGTACTCATGGTGGACAGAGGGTTTCTTCGAAGCCCCCAAAGGAAGCTGCACCTACAAGGCAAAACGCGGAAAAACAAAACTCAAAACCCTTAACATCCTGAACAAAACCCCGCCAAATTCTGAAGCTAATTTTGTCTATATCACGATAGTGTTTGTCATGGTCTGATTCTGACCATAGAATGGTAAGCTGTTATTTGCTCTTTCTATTTTCACATTTATCTCACAATGCACCGTATATGTAAGGTGAATTTTTTTTAGATATGCATTTCATGTTTTGTAAACAACTGAATCTGAACTGAATCTAGCATTAGCTTAAGGAGGACGTTAACTTAACACTGAGAGTTAGTTCATTTTGCTCATATGAAGTACATCTACTTAAGTCATTAATAGAACTACACAACTGGTTTCATAATTGTCATATTATCAAGGTTAACGAAATGGCGATGTGGAGCGACGTTGAACTTCTGACCAACGAGGATACAAACAATGTTCGCTTTGACGGTGTGTCAAAAGAGGAGAATGGCAGCGGTTTGTACCAAGTTGATACACTGGTCAAAATCTCCGCTGTCAATCAGGTAACCAGTAGTTTTTACATGACCAAACCTTGGACATGTTCCCTTGAATATCTGTTGTTCATGCCCATTGCCGTAGCCGAGAGTTTATGTGTGTCACTTTGTGTTGAAGTACAGTTTATTTTGGCTTTACAGGTGCAGGCAGATCCTCGCCTCTTGTCCTCCAGTGGTTCTAACTGGAGCATTGTTGTTGTTGACAAGACCGTGATCCTTTTTGATCAAACCTGTCAGACCATCCTGCTGCTTCTCCACTTTGGTAAACAATCACATCTTAGTTATGTCTTTCATATATACTGTTTATAGCCTGACAGGTGTCAATTTTAGTGGCTGTACTAAAATCAGGTGGTTTAAACATTTGCAAGGCAGAGTGCATCAATAAATGTTCAAAAACAATTTAAAGACTGAATTGAATTTTATTCTGTCCCAGTAACTACTGCACATAAAATGGCAAGATTTGTTTTTCAGAGTCTGATGTGGATACGATAGATGTTTGCCTGGATGGACAGTTTTTGGTGGTGTGTGAAAGAAATGGAAACCTCCATTTGATCTATGTTCCACACAAAAGAATCCTCTTAACCAGGGTCTGCTTTCTTTTTGTTTATTTGTTTATTGTTGGTGTGAATGGAGGTGTCAGTTGATGTTGATTACATTAGATTTTGTGTTATATTTCTTTTTACCCTGTTTCCATGTTGTGTTGATTTGTTTGTTAGGCTTTGGTTGAGAAACCTTCCAGTGATGATAAGAAAACCTATCGCTATCTCATCATAGATGAGGACAAGTCATCTTCAGGTAAAATGCTCTTGTAGATCTTAAAAGAAGCTGTTATGAGCTGTGGCTGCTGATGCTATTTTAATATCAAATCTAAATGGTGTTTCTTTTGATAGGGATGTACCATGTATTCCTTCTCATAAAGGATGGATTTTTCCACATTACAAACCTGGCGTTGGCAAAGATCGAGACAGGTATTAAATGTTTTACATGCAAACTCTGCTGTTTAGTTCATTTGAAACATTTCCTTTCACTTTGCCATCCCAGCAATTGAGCAAATGGATATGGGAGCTTTGAAAGAGGTGAGTTGAGGCAGTTTTCCTTTCATGCAATCAGAATTTAATTTATTGAACAAAGTAAAAATAATCCCACCTCCCTTAATTCAGCTCCAGAGTCTCATCAGGATAGAGTTTTGCTCGACTAAGGATTACCACGACGAGACTTGCAGTACAGCAGTGATGTTCAATCTGGGTCAAGAAATCCACCTACTGATTGGGGTCAGTGATTACAAGTAACTAGGGCTGGGCGATATGGCCAAAAAATAAAATCTCAGATTTTTTAAAACCAAATCCGATTTTCGATTTTAATCGATTTTCTTTAATCTTCCTGTCTTTTTCTTTAAAACAGATCACAA
>JAVQJG010216596.1:0-15702 GCA_036024015.1 Craterocephalus amniculus
ATAGATAGATAGATAGATAGATAGATAGATAGATAGATAGATAGATAGATAGATAGATAGATAGATAGATAGAAACAATTCAGATCAAAAGTGATCTGAGTGCTGCTGAGCATCCCAGTCTAAATTCAAGCACAAGTGGTAATCATCCCGTCATAGTTGGCCTGAAGGAAATACATATACATCATACACACACAAATATACTTTCCTCTTTGTCTCACATACTTGCTGTATCATCCTTGGCTATTGCCTAATCTCAGATTTATTTTGTCAAGGGATCCATTTGCTAAACTCAAATACCCACCTGTATTTTACCTTTCTGAGCAAGCTGTGTACATTTGAACCAAGCATTATGAAAATACACACACACACACACACACACACACACACACACACACACACACACACGTTGAGGGCTGCATTATTCATTCCTCTAAATTGGGAAAAACCAGTTGTGTGCTCACTCACAATAAATACAGATGAATTCATCAGAAATCTCCCAAGCGCAGAAAATATGAAAAATTTAATCATTCCACAGAATAAAAATTCATACGGAAATGTACAAAATCAATATTTTATGCTACTTACTGTACCTATTCTTTATTACAAACCTATTCAGGAACAGGCATTAAAAATTAAAGCTGGCAGAAAAGACAGGAGAGAGGAGAAAAGATGGGTTGAGAGAGAGGGAGGGAGGGAGGGAGGGAGGGAGGTAGGGAGGGAGAAGGGACCTGCAAGTTCAAAAGCAATACAGTTTCATTCATGTTTAAAGGCACTTTTTTGTTTCTGTAAGAGCCACTGAAGCAGTTTTTAAAACGGGCAGAAATGCTTTGATAGATTGAATGTTCTAAGCCGCCGAGGTGCTGTCAACATAAATAGCGATAAAAAAGTGGGGGAAATGTTTTCAACTGGAGTTTTCAAGGTTATGGCCCATGGCGATGACTTGAAGGCACTGCTTGCTCCGCAGCAGTTGTGCATGGACAGTTGGGTGTCTGTCCACAATGCATTAATGAAAACAGCCAAGTGTGCATATTCATGCAGCTGGACTCTTGTGTTTTTCAGAAAGCATTGTTTCCAGCGTAAGCACTTATGAGGGAAACGTGCAGGCTAACTCAAACTAATGCAGAAAGCATGCTGTCCATGTTATTGGTAGATAATGTCTATTACTTCTTATGTTTATATTTATATTATTTATGTTTCTCTGCTTTAACAGCACTTACAATGGCAAAAACTGTCTCTGGCATTAAATCCTTCTTACTTTTACAATTCATCCGACTCCTGCTCTTAACAAAATTATAAGTCATCTGGAGGTCACACTAATAACAATTTATTACTCTATTTCTATTACTCTATTCTTTTTTGTTAAAAAAAACAACAGTCAACAGAATCTGTGGCCAATCCTGCATTGAATCTGTTAAGAATTGATCAGCTATGTTGTTCCTCTCATTATTTGTAATTGCACTGTAAGTTCATATAAGGTAACAGTACTGTAGATATGGTGTAGCCATACTTATGTGAAGAACAAATTATTCCATACACTCACCAAAAAAACGTATTTCTTATTTTTACAAAAATTTACTAGGATAAATTCCTGCCAATACATCCTTGAAAGACCAGATTGTGTCTCTTTTTAGGGGTGTTTTTCTGCTACAAATTAAGACTTCCTTTTCAGTCAAAATTGTTGTTGATAGTCAATAACCTAATTTTGAACTTTATAGGTCAATTAAAGCCCCTTAAAATGGAACTGATTTAAGTCTTGATATTATTTTGATATTATCTTGATATTATTTTAAATGAAACACTTCATACAACTTTGCTGCAGCAATCTAAATTTTGCGCTTCTTAAGTTTGATGTTGATAATCCTGAGGAGCACATTAAAGTGTCAGTCAGATAAAAGTCTATTTCCAGCTAAGGTATTGAAGGTAATTTATTTCATGGTGATCAATCAATAAATCAATAAAGCCAGGTTATTAATTGTGACGAAGCATGGTTTGATTGCTTAATTGGTTGAAATAACTTTACAGACAGAAAGGGGTCCTTTGCATCTCAGTGAGTTGAGGTCTCTTTGTAAATGTTCCTTGGAAGTTACTTTCAGATATGATGCAAAGACAAAAGCAAGCTAAATGTAATTTCCCTACAAACTGTTGGACCTTTTTTTGGTCTTCATCTGTGTTTTGTTTTGTTGCAGATAACTTTAAAAAATCATGTGAAAGCATAAACAACAGTGCACTTGGGTTTGTGGTTCTGGGTGCCTAGTGTTGGCGTTTCCTTGTAGTGTTTGTGGCTTACATGGGCAAAAACGGCTATTAATATTCACACACATTAAAATAAACATATGCAAACATACACACTCACTCAGATAGATACATGAAAAAGATAAATAAACATATAACAGAAACAGCAAAGCAGAGAAAAATCCTGTCCTCCTGTGGACCTTAATTGAAGAAAGCTGTGGTGCTCCACAGAGATCAACTTTAAACTGTAAACACACCTGTGTCCAATTGGGGTTTTTATTTGTGTGTGTAGGTGCTGTAAATGGAAAACCATCTATCTAAATTTGCGACATGAATTATCCATTAATTGGCCCTACAGAACAGAGAGAACAAACATCTGACTGATATAGATAGAGCTGCACAATTTTCCTATCTATTTTTGTCAGCGTTAATCTGTACTCATCAAAAGAATAATGAATAACAACCTCTATACCTCAAGCCTTATGACATGGCTCAGTCTTCTTCATCATCTAATATCTCCTCTTTTTCATGAAATCAGACAGGCAGCATGGGGCCGAGCCATATGGACAAAAAACAACAACAATACATATCTCTGTATCTTTTTAGGGTTAGGGTTAGGGTTAGTATTTTGGGGTTACAAGGTCTCCCCAGAACCACAAAATAAATATATACTGTATAGTTGCCCATGTGGGCCAATCCTAGTAATTCTACGGTCCAGGATTAAAAATGGTGAAAAAACATTGTTTAGCAGCTTTTGTGTGTATAGGTCAGCATGGCATTATGTGACATGTGTGACAGTAACTGTGACCAAGTAGAACTAAACTAGGAAATCCATGAATGTGTAGGAGCAAACATTTGTGTTTTTTACATCACTGTGAAGCTCTTTGATTGGCTGTAGGCTTTAAATGTTTTAAATACTTAAATAAAGCAGACATTTGAATTGACAAACTATGAGATTTGGGAAAGAAGATCTAGGGATGTGTTAGGTAACAGTCAGTGTTATGCAAGCCACCAAATACTTCACAGTCTAATAAGGTACTTTGACAGTTTTCAAAATCTTTACATTGCACAGATCAACAGTTAGCAGGTTGTGATTGGTATATAAAAAAAACGTTATCAATAACATGGTAGGAAATGCATTTTAACAGGGACTGGAGGAGGGATAATAAAGCACCAGTAGATTTTTGAGGCTCCATTGTGAAATTGCTAGGTTTTGTACTAAAGGACTAATGTAGCTCTCACATTATCTGTCGAAATCTTACATGTCTTTGACGGTGTAATAAGAATACAAAGTATTTACATACCGCCTGTTAGTCACGATCAGTCCCTCACATCTGCTTGTTTGTTTTTTTCTTAATTCACCTGGATTTCTGATTTAGCCCCTTCTTATTACATGTTCCGTATTTTGGTTGTCAGACAATGTAACTAATCTGAAAAAGTGACTCAAATGAAAGCAACAGATTAATTGGCATCATTTATCTGACTACACTGCCAAAAAATCACAGTGGTTGTGCTTAGATTTATTGTATGAAATTCATCTGTCACTCAACAATTGCACCTTACTGTAAAATATATCCATACATTCATTTTCATTCATTCCTCTTCCAGATTCCAGTCCCTCATGGCAAAGATGCAAACACTGAGTGCTGTGCCCCTCCTCTTGTCCCTCTGGTAGCCTCATCTCTTCCTCCACTCCTCCCATCTTTTGTCTCCCTCTCTCCCAGTGGAAGTGTAGTGCCAGGCCTAGGGCCCCTGCCTCTAATTGCTAGTGAATGGAGTGTTTTCATGGGGTGTTAGGCAGGGCCCTCCCCTGGATTAGCATGCTTACATACACACGCAGACACACACACAACATGTACTCAGATACACAAATGGATTAGTGTGTTCACTCATGGGGAGAGGAGGTTGATTTGAGCCGACAGCAGCAGCCCTTTGGAGAAAGCCTGGGCAAGCCTGGTGGATTTTCAAGCACACACACACACACATGCACATGTAAGTGTGCGCAGCAACAAAAATAGAGAGAGAATGAGACAGAAGACACATCAAAGTTGCACTCGCTCATGTGAACACACACACACACATGCACAGTCTGAGCACCCCAGTGGAGGCCTGGTGCTGTAGAAGACATATGGGGTGAATCATGTGTTAACAGGGAGTACTGATTAACACATCTGGAGGGAGCCGATGGGGGCAAAAGAGGGGTGGGAGGTAAAATATAAAAGGGGGGCAGTGAAATAAAAAAAGGGGAGCAGGAGAAGAAGCCGGAATTTGAGGCAATTTGATTCGCTGAGCATCATTAGCGCAAATAGGGAAGACAGACCAAATAAGAAAACAACAAACTTGGAGTGTGTAAACTCTGGGAGGAATGTGGGACTCTCCGCTCAGATCCCTCAGGCGCCATCCTGTGTGTCATGTCAGAGTCAGTCAGCTGTGCCACACCACCATGCTCCCCATATGTCCATCAGTCAGGCTGTCTAGCCAAAACACAAAGCACACATGAACAAAAAAAGGGTTAAACATAGTTCTCTGCTGATGAACTAACTGAGTTTTATGGATAATGTGTGTTGTCTCTAAGATAGGACCTCATAGACTGGGTCTATTTACCAGTTGGAAAAAGTAGAACCAAGCCTTTATTGTCACCCTTGACCTTCCTCTATCTGTGTTGTGAGAAAGATAAAGTTGGGGGCATTATCGCCCTCTCATGGGCTGGGACAGGAGATTATGTGCTGCTTCAAGCTGATTCCTATCTACTTATTTTCCATAGCCACAATTTCTCCAAAGCAAAGTCTTTATTCTGAGAAATGCTAGTAAAAGAGGGACCCACATATGTTCCCTCACTGCGCAACTGCAAAACAGGAGTTATCTTATAACATCCTTAATCTGCTGGTATCTCAATGGTTTCACTTCCAACTCCACAGAATAGTTGTGTTCAAACTACTGTGAAGCAACATAAATAGACATATCTGTAGTCATGGTCATTTTAGAACAGAATCAAGCCATCACGCTGGCACCTGGCCAACTGCTTATGTACAGATTTAACACTGTCAGCTTGCATAAAAACATGTGGAATATGTACTTAGCACATGTTCAGGGCAATATGCTTGCATTGTTGTGTGTGATACTGCTGTTACTTTACACTTAGCTAATTGAGGCTACATAAGGCATTGTTGGGTGAAAAGGTTTACAGAAAAAGCTGTGATTGTTTACAAAACGGGGAAAAAACTTACAACAGTGTTCTTAAAATATTATGCAGATTTAATTAAGACTCTAACAACTATAATCCACTTGTATTTGAACATGTTTTGCATAAATATTGTATGTGTGAAAAAAATACAGACTTTTCTTCAAGTGAAAGCAAGCAGGAATACAGGAATATTTCTAATCATGATATGAGGGCTGGCCCCATCCTATGCTGCATCTGACTTAATGTAGATGTCTGTGGAAAGACATTACTAAAAGTAAACCGATTTCATGAGCTGTGCTTAGGAGGAAACAATCACACTGGTAATAAAAAAGCAATCACAAGGAAGAGGCAATAATATCTCATAACATGCAGAAACAGCAGAAAAATAATATTTAAGTTGTTGTTTCAACTTAATCCATATAAACATAATAAATGATTCCTCTTGTGTATAGTTTATCTGAGTATGACTTTTCTTTTCTTTTCTTTTTTTTACCAGCCAGTAGTCTTATGAAATGATATCAAAGTAAAAACTAAAGTTACTCCCAACTAAAATTAGGGAAAGTGAAAATGAAATGGTACATTTATATCAAGTTCACAAGAAAACTTCAGTTGTTTTCACTGAATTCCTTACAATTCTATTTAGGCTGACTAACACAGTAGACTAAAAGACTGTCAACATGCTAACTGACACTGTTGACTGAGTGTAAAACAACCCTTAGCACTGATGTGCATCCACGCTCATTCATACGCTTGCTATGTGCAGTGCTAATGATGCAAGATGACAACTCACCAAAACAGTCCAGTTAATGTGTTGATCCGTTCATCAGTGTGTTTACAGCTTGTGTGTGTGTATGGTGGGTGGGGGGGGGGGTGGTAATTAATGTGATCTCTTGAAAAGGCTAGACCTAAAAAGTGAACTAAACTACACTTCAACCCACAGTGTTGTCATTCTGACCTGTTGTTATTGTATATGTGATGATCTGAGCCTTTAACAAGCATCCCCTTCCTGCACAGCCTTGTAATGTACAACATGCTTCTATAGAATGACAGATATTTAGCGGTTAATGTTAGCCGTCTGCCTGCTGCAGTACTGATTTAGAAACAGCAGTCATCCCTTCCTCCCACCCAACCAAGCTAATCAATACCTCTACATTATTCGAACTCCTCCCCACTTAATTAGATATTTAATTGACTACCTGTAGACAGATGACTGACCCGCCTGCTGGCATAAATTAATGCAAATGACATCCCACATGACCTCCCCTCAAGGTAGATTTAATGGTCTAGTCTGCTGCGTACAGAGTTCAACAAGAGGGTGCGGGGGTCAAGTCTCGTCTCTGAGCCCTACTCAGTGACTTGATCAGCTCTGAATTTAAGTCAAAATGTGTTTTTAAATGTGCATCAGTCTGTATTATAATGAGTAAAAGCTATGAGTGAGCAGGCAGGGAAAAGCCACTAGTTGATCCCATGTCTCAAATCTCACAGCTCTTGGTTCTGCTCCCTCTGATGAAAGCGGTAAGGCACCAGAAATCCCATCGTAGCTGTCTGGGCACACTGTATGCTGATGGGGAGGATCAGATGCTCTTCTCACATAATGGAGTTTGACAAAGTGAAAATTAACACAACTCCACTCCTGCTGTTACTGTTGGAGGGGGTGGCTGGTATGGCTTTGTCTCAGACTACACCTCACACACACATACACACACACCTTCCGACAGATACCACACCAGCCGTCATTCTCATTCTCACCCAGACATTTACGTTGCCCCTCCCCCCCCCCCCCCTCCACCCAACTCCCACCCATCCCTTCCTCTCACCCCCCTCCTACACCACTACCCCTCTATCTAGGTGTCTGTGTCCTCGGCATAAACATCCCTCCATCCCTCCTCCTTCCCCCATCTCTATTCTTCTCCAGCGACTCTGTTTGCTTCAATGGACTTTCATGACAACTCATTCCGTAAGGGTCCTTTTTTCTCTCCCTCTCTTTCTCCTTCACTCTCCCCAGGTGAAATATTGATGGATTTTTTATGAATAGCTATGAAAAATTCATTCAAATTCCAAAATGAAAAAGCGTAAACATTCCGCATCTGCCTATGCCTCCCGCATTCATTATCCTTCACAACATCCTCAGTTTCTCACTCTACCTCTTTTTCCCCCATTTGTACCCCGCCCCTCCTCCTCCTCCTCCACTCCACAACTACCTGAAAAAGACATGGTCTGTCTCTTTTTCCGCCACTTGGCCTAATTGCTTAATTTGACCTGCTCTCTCATCAATTAAAAGTCTGTCAGTGGTAGACAGATGGAGGATGGATCAGAGGGCCAGTCGATGGACAGATCAATGGCAGAACAGCTCAATAAGTAAATGGAGATGGCCACTGATGGAAGAAGGAAATGAAGGAGAGGAAGAAGTAGAAGAAGAAGAGAACAAATTGAACAGGCTGTCATGACAAAAAGGGGAAGCACCTTTCCTTTGGATGCTCTGACTCTTTTTCTTAATTTCACTTTTATTCTCTAACTTCCCTTTTTCCAAGAAAGAAACAACAACCCATTTTTTCATAATAAACAAATTAGTTTGGGGAAAAAACAAATAAAGCACATGCACTAATTATTAAGAAATATGGCACAAGCACTTTCTGTTTTTTATTTTTCTCAAGAATCTTAATGAAGTCCCTTTTTCCACGGATCATCCATGTCCAAGCAACTCCACCAGGAGTCTGAGCAAATCTGGAACCAACATCTTAAGACAGAGACTGTGCCAAATGCTGCACGAGACTGGAGCGAAAGTGAAGTGGTTCAGAAGCAGGGTTGTGACTTTCAGAGAGTGAAAAGAAAATGCAAAAAGAAAACCACATCATCTTTTTGGAGCAATTAAGCCAGAGTTTAGATTTGATTCAAATTCAGAATATTTTAATGGCTATCCAAAGGCCAGAATGACTGCAAGGAACTTTCCAAACTATTGCTATAAAACTGTCAGAAAATAAAATTTGAGCAAACTCCAAAAGACAATTTCCAGCTGCCAGCTAGGATGCACAATCTACACCTGCACAACAGAATATAACCCTCCAGTACAGAAGGGGTCAATTGTGAAAATGTTAACCCGTTTGAAATAAAGAGACTTTATAAATATGAATCATAGCAGGGTTCACTCTTTGATTTTCAGTTATGTCACACTGAAAAATCATTTCACGATTATTAGGAAAGATATTATCGACAAATGAGAAAACCTTGTGTAGCATAATGATTTAATCATTTGTGTCATCACTGTCATTATACTGTATGCTGACCAGACAGTAGTTTCTCTCAACAGGCAACTCAACACAGATTTAACACGTTAAATTGGCTGGAAAAATAAACAAATAAACATCATTGAGTTTAAACAGTGCAGAAGGAACATCATACAGTGAAAAAAAACAAGAGAAAGTGTTTGCATCTTTGCCACAAGATTTTCAGCACAGAGAATTACTGTCCCTATAACCTGAAGATCTTCCCAGAAGATGAGAATTCAATGTAATTGCTGGTATGGATATGTACGTTTTCCCCATTTATTACCGAAAGAATTATGACTGATTCTGTAAATGGTGTTTTTCTAAAAAGAAAATTTTTAATGAACAAAAGAAATATGTTGTGGAATGGTATCGCTTTGCAGACTCTACATTAGTCTGTAGTAGCGAAGAAGAAGCTCAGCCAAGAGGCGAAGCTCTTGATATACCCTCAAATCTACTGATCTAACCTCGCCTTCAGGATATGGTCACAAGTTGTGGAAAGGGACCAAAAGCATCAGACTAAGAATACAAGCAGTATTGGTATAAAAGTTTCCTCCACAGGGTGGCTGCCCTCTCATTGTTAGATAGGGTAAAAGGCTCAGTCATTAGGGGCTCTGAGTAGAGCCACTGATCCTCTGCATTGACAGTGGCCGTGGAGAGGGAAGTCTGGGTTTCCCTGCTTATACGGCTGCCCTCGCAACCTGACCCTGAATAACTGGCAAGAAAACAGACTGATGGAATTTATCGATTTATTTATTTTTTGTTGTTGTTGTTATATTTGTTTTAATAGGTGGGATTGTGTGTAATACACAATGTCTTGTGTGTTTTTTCAAATTGGTGTTAAAACAAAATGTATTCAAGGTCCAAATTTATCATGACACTTTAAAAATCTTTATTTTACATTCAGTACATTTTCATGCATTGAATTAAAAGAAAATGATAGCAAAGAATAAACAGAAGTTAATCCCAGACTCTGCTTGCAAAATAACAATACAAAAAGATATTTTATATACACCTGGCTCACACAAAGGTTTATCAGTTATGATTTCCCTTTTTGCAGATCCACTTTTCATCGAAATCCAGCCTTAGCTTGTTAAGTAAAATATCATAATCCATCCACAGGGTAATCAGAGACAGTTGCACCATTGCATACAAACACAGAAATTCACAAGAAACACATGAATCACAGGAAAAGAGCAAGTCATGTTTCCATAAACGAAAACAACTTTAGTGAAACTGCTACACATGTACTTCCCCAGATTTTGGCATGAGAATGCACACAGCTATATAAGCACAGAACCACAATTATTTTGTTATTTTCCCCTTCAACACCTTGTTTTAATTAGCTTTCTCAGGAGACTGCAAGTCAGACCAATTAGAGAAGATTATCAAAGGGGGTCTTGAACTGGGTGCATGCCCACTATGACTCCTGTCCCCAGGGACAACCCAGGATGAAAGAAACCTAATCACTACATACACATACATTCACATGCAGACAGAAACACAAGCTCCCGTTACTATCTAAAGCAAAAACGGTATACCTTGTGTAGTACATGTGAAAACAGAGTTATTTTATGCTTCGAGACATTTGGAAACAGAACTATAGATCACAGAAACATTTATGTACAGTAGATACACCGTCAATCACTCTGTATTGACCAGTTCCAGATGGATCGCTGGGGAGATACAGAATGAGGTCCTTCCACTCTGTCCCTCAAGGGGAACTAAAACCAGTTCAGTTGATGCAGTCATTAATGGAGACACCTCAGAACATTGAGAGAGATTACCGAGTCAGAATTAGGCAATAAAAACACACATTAGGTGTTTAGGATGAACACAGGATTGAAAGCTATTGTGTCTTTGCAGCCAATGCTTATGTCCTCTTGCTTTCAAGGAAAATCTGTGCAAGCATTTTTGGAGTTATGTTGAGAGATCCTGATGTATATGATTAAGACTCTTGCCCGCAAGGAAAGTCTAAGGTGTTATAATTTATCTTTTGTCAACCTCTGCATCTGTTTCTCCATCACATCAGTAAAATCTATCCAGCAGTAGCCTTAGTATTGTGTTTATGTTCATCTCTGTATGACATGTCAATACAAGACTGTGTGTGTGTTGTCACAAATAAGCCATACCCTGATGGTAAGTTAATAGCTCTGAGTGGTATTATGTGTATCAGTGATTAGATTGGGAGAGGCTGATGGCAGATATTGGTTTGGTCCCTTTGGTGCATCTAGCCGAGTCAGAGATCAGGGGTCAATCACCAATGGGATCAATGTCACCACTCAAAGAGGTGTGTAGCACACACTGAGCTATATGTGAGTTTCTATTAGCTTGTTGTTCCAAAAAAGAAAGAAAAAGAAAGCCTCAAAAGGAGAGTGCTGATCACACCTCACAGCACTTGCCAGATACAGAGCACTGTGGGCATGTTAGGAAGTCCACAGTGAAAGAGTAGAGAGGCATTTAAAGGAAAGTGACTTCCCTGGGACTTCATTAAGCTAATCTGCCCACCGATACTAACTAAGTTTAGAGGAGGAGGTGAGGAGAAAGCTCAGAAATGAGATGAACACTTATTAGATCAGACCAATGCAATTGTCTTTAGTTGCCCATATAAAATTCATACTCAGACACATACACATGCTACTCCGCAACAGGCTGAGACAAAGGCAAGAAACACAGCATGGGACTGACAAATATCCTATGATCCTACATACGGACAGACATGTTCAATATATTTTAATGCACAAATTAAACCAAATAAAAATTAGAGTTACTCATAGAGCAAAGACCTCCAGCACGTGGGTGAAAACACAACCTCCATACCTTACTGGAGGTAATAAACAGTGACAAACAGAATGGAGAAAGAGAACAAACTAAAGTACAGATGACAAATTGTAGCTTCCCCTGAGACAGAATGTAAACTCATTTTACCATCAAGATTCGGCAGCTAAATTAGGACACATAGTAACAAGGTCTGTGTAAAGCAAATTAAATATAAGCATTAACAAAGCATGTTCGTCTTATAACTTCTCTTTCACCCAGTGGGAAGATCAGCCACATCAATAAAACAAGCTGCTGTCTCCTTTACAGTATGATGTGCAAGATACCAGACTGGATAGAAACCTGAGAATTTTGAGGTTTTGCATTAATCCCTGGGCTGTGTGTTTAATTTCTTGTTCATTTCAAAGACCTTTTTCCAGCACAGTGGGTTGTATTGTTCTGCTGGGTAGGCCACTGCTTTTGGTAAAAGTATGTGACTAGGGTATTCTTGAAATGAATGCCAAGACATAAGATTTCCCAGGAGAACATTTCATAAAAGCTTCTCAAGGATTCTCAAAGGAGCATTTGTAAATACATTATCCACAATGAAAAAAGCAGCAAATATGAAAATACAGCAACATCCACTGTGATGTCTCTGACAGTGGCTGACAAAAGAAATAGAAGGTTTTATGTGCTGCGTGCCACTGAGCAGGAGAGAGTGCCAAAATGACATTATCACCCACAATATATCATATAATATATTGAAAAGAAAGTCTCACAGCAGCGGTTTTGCTTTTTTTGCTTTTCTGTGTTACGCTCAGATCTCACTAACTAGTAAAGCACCAACAGGTGGAACCTCCCATCTTCCAAAATATGACTACAAGGGCTGAGGGTCACTCTGAAATACTTCTAGGCTTACACAAATATCACACACATATCACTTTTAGAGAGAGGATGTGAAGGAATAGTACCAGCGTGCACGCCACATGTCAAGCACTGCCAGACTGGGTTTCAGAGAAGAGTTAGTGTTTTCGTTTTCTCTGTTTTACTTAAACAGAACAGGTCACCATTCACACATTTGAAAAGAGCAGGTCTGGTATGAAAATGAGTAAATTAGGACTTTGCAAATCATGTCAAGATAATTGGCAAAAACCGTACCCTTAGTGGTTGAATATTTAACTTAGTTACTAACTTTATTCAATGAGGAGTAAAGTCAGATCTTGTCTCTTTCTAAGAAATTACTTACAAACTAATTCATCCTTTTCTATCAAGCCCGTTTTGTAAGTCTCTTTCTAAATGATGGATTTAGCATGAGATCTGCTGCCATTTTCTACTGAAATAACATCAGAAAATGGAAGGAGGATTGAAGAGACTCTTCCCAGTAAAAATGTTGCTGCTGACAAGCACCCTTGGACTGGTGACGCATTCTGGCAGTGCTGCTCTTAATGCAAATGCATGGGTCAACGGTGGCAATCCTGCCAAGGCACTAAGAGCAGAAACTTGTACCAACTTCTATAAAAGACCAGAGTGGTTGAAGAAGCTACCCTCATTAAGTGGGCTTATTTTGACTTGCTGGCTACATGCACATTTCACTGGGAAGACACACAAAAATGTGAAAAGATGAGCTGCAGATTGTCATTAGAGGGCAAAGCCTGCATGTGAGAAATTGAGGAGGACACTCAAGAGGCAACAATAGCAAAGAGGAATGAAGGAGGGAGAAGCAAGGTAGACAGAGTGGAAGAGAGGGTAGATGAAGGAAGGCTGGGAGTGCCACGTCGTTCTTAATCTAGTTTCTCTGTCGTAATCGTGTCAATGTCACTCTCAATCAGGCAGCCACAACTAGGGCTATACAACTTCAGTTTGATTGGCCCAAACCTTGTCTTTAAAATGACCTCTACAGGGAAGATATGGCGTATGTGCAGCAGCTACAGACACAGAGAAATAGAAGGAAAAAATTGAAAGTGAAAGTATGTGATAAAGTGGTGGGGAGTGTTGCAGAGACAATATGAGAAAGAGGGAGAGAGGGAACAAAAATTGCCTTTAAACCTGTTACTCCCCAACCTGTCTGTCAATTTCACTTTGGTCCCTTTCTTTGTTCTGATTTTTCGCAGTGACAGTATTGATTGCCCTCTGTTATTACACAAGAGAATACAGGTATAATGTATCTGCGTGTCTGAGTGGTTTGCAGGTGCTTCTGTAAAGTTCTGCTATATTCTACATACAATAAAGATGGCCTTAGGCACAAAGTACTCAAACATTTATTTAAAATGCAGGTCTTTTTTTAAAACCGTAACAGACAAGGGAACATTTTTATAAGGGAGGACATAAACAATAAATCAAAAGATAAGTTGTAGTTGAAGTTACTTATGGGATAAGGCTGGCAAGTGAATAAATACTGTGGTGGTATTCACAGCAGCTAGCCGGCAAACTGTGGTTACAGTATAAACAGGGAATTAAGCAAAGTCTTCATGTGTCAGCACATCCGCTTCCCTAAATATGTGTTTAAGCAACTAAACATCTGTGATCAATAATTAGAGTTTTATCACTCAGAAAATATGAATATATACTTGAAACTGTTTTATTTTAATTAAGGGCATTTCTATCCTACTTATCGCTGCATGCGTGGGTTCTTGGATTAGATTATTCTTTCTGATGCTAAATTAAACTTGTTTCATCACTGTGTTGAAAGATTACTCTTACCACACAATCTTAACTGAGACCCTTCACACCACTGTGTAAAATTTTTTGTATGTCTAAGGTTTGTTGCCATCTCATCCATGTGCATGCCACACTTTTGAATTTTAAGTGTTACTGCAGGAGTGGAAATTCCAAAATGACACAGTGCCTTTGATGATATATCTTAGACTAACTTAAATTAGCACTGAATGGGTAATTATAATTCATATATATAAATGTGTGTGTGTATATATGTATATGTATATATTGTGTTATACCAAATTTGCTTTAGTGATAAACAGGAAAAGGAAATGATGCAGCCATATCTTTATATTTATAAATATTTTTGGAAGGTATATAAATATAAATAGACATAAGTATAAATGTCTGTAAACGTAAAATACTGATGTAAAACACATTTGGCACCATGTATAATCAATAAATGAAAATAAGAATTAGTAAATTAGTTGCATAAGGAGTCATAAAGTCAACGACAGAAAACACAACAAAGTTCATGCAACAACAAAGAAGACAACTCTTGCATGACTTTATATTACAAAAATGACCAAATCATTGCTGTTAAAGTGCAAAGAAAACTAATTCCTCATAGATTACAGTAGTTTTATTTCTAAAGGTCCATTTATGCTCGACGCAGATGACGGATACGCAAACAATTACGCGCATATTTGGTGAATTTTCAGGCTTCTTGCACATCCGTAATTCGACGCGAAACCGTGGTGGCAGTGTTGAGCATAGTGGAGCAGAAACAAACCAGGGAAGAAGAAGTAGATAAACGGGAAGAGGAAAACCGTAGAGGAAGAATAAAGACGAGAACAAAAACATTAGAAGTTGCACAAGCTTTTGAAATAAGGCTCTACAAGTGTTCAGGATGTGTTGGTCGTTTGAAACAACTTTATAGCAGCACGTTAGGGCCGCCAATTGGTGTCTGAGACTAACGTTGCATCGCAGAGTTAACAATGAACTCAGCACTGCCCCTTAGCGGAGATTAGCCGTATCCGTCAGGGAGCATAAATGGTCCTTTAAATGAATGCATGCATGAGTATAATGGAACAGATCTATAGTACAATATAGTCTGTAAGATTTCCTATCACTATCTGGATCACTCATAATGCTACAGTAGCATGTCACTTCAGTCTACTTGTTCCTGTCCTTTAAGAAAGCTCTGGATTGGTTTAAGCTTCGTACGGGTCAGCATCTGCAAATAAAAGAACAGAGCAAAGCAGACACACAAAGATGCAGGCCTAAGGCCAACTACAAGCACTAAGGTAAAAACTTTTTTTTCCCAGGCATTAGCCAAATTTGGCAACTACACACTAAAAAATGCTGGGTCAAAAATGACCCAACTTGGGTTATTTATTTGACCCAACGCTGGTATAGTACATCTCCGACCCATCATTCGGTCAAGGTGCCCCAGCATGTCAATGACCCAGCATGCTGGGTCACCTTCATAAACCCAAATGCATGGTTAATTTGACCCAGCATTTGACTGGTTTTACTCATTTGCTGGGTCATTGTCATTCTTCTATTTTCATCTCATTAAATCCACATGCACCGTTAATTTGACCCAGC
>JAVQJG010216615.1:0-25020 GCA_036024015.1 Craterocephalus amniculus
CACACACACACACACATAAATATGTATACTGTTACAACCATAATGTTTCCGCAAAATTCTTGTTCAGTTGCGTTTCCTCTAATTGTGAGAACTCGTTGGGGCCAATTTTATATCTTGCGTATGTATGTATTTATGTAATTAAAAATCCTTTTCAGACAAAGTCCTCCAAAATGCAAACAACACAGATCCAGCAGAACTCCTTCTACAGATTGGTTGAATGCTGATTGGCTAAAATTTACCTGGAGCCAAGAAGGTCTGACTCTGGCCAACAGGATCCGATTGCAGATCAGATAAGGCAAAGAACCAGAGTAACATTGCCTAAAATGTTTATGGTATTAATCATAGCAACTTATAAAACCTCTTTTTAAAAAAATGTTTAGATTCTCCACAAATGCAGTTAAGTTCTCACTCATGTCAGAAGAGATATTAGGAAAAGCAAAACATGAATCAGAAATGACTTCATCCGGCAAAATCAGTTACTCGTGCTTCAGTCATAGCAGACTTTTTCAGGGAATGTGGTCTTAAATCCCACAACTAAATAAGTTGGCCAATTTGGTTTAGTTTTGAGGAAGTTAAAGTTAGGATGTGGTTTTACTGGATCAGAGGTCAGAATGGGTTTGTAGGCTGAGTGTTTTTTTTTTTCTTTGATGGGAAAAATGAAGTTAGATGTCTGACAGTGGCGGACCTTTTTTATGCTGTTTCAACTCTGGCAGTCAGGCCTGTCAAGCTTTAGTTGGGATCATCAAGTGGTTACAATATGCTTCCTGTGTGAAGTCGGCAACAGAAAAACAAACTAAACTCTCTCTACCCTTCCTCTGACGGTCTGTTTTACATTTAGCTTCCTGCATCGGAATAATAAGAATAAAAAAAATCGTGAATTTGACTGCTCTCCAATCTGCGCGCTACTCTTCACACACACCGTGAGAACGTGCGCTTTTTGACGCAGACCGATTTGGAAAGGGACCTCCTGGTGGGAGCGAGGGAAACTTCAGCCCACACAGGGTGGGGCGGGGGTGGGCTTAGCGGTGAGATAGAGGGGCGTGTATATCAGCTAAGTACCGTGCACTGCATTCCTGTACAGGCTTATAAGTATTCTGGTCCCAGAGTCATGCGAGTGAGAACAGAAGTTTCCAAAACCCTATTTTACAGACTGTACTACATTTAAACGGTTAGAAGCAGAAGTTTCACCGCTGATCCGAAGAAGAACCCACAAAAGACAAAGTAAGTCTCAGTCTCCTTTTTGTTTCTTTCCCCTTTTCTTAGTCATACTGTATTCTATTCTGAGTTTAGTGTAGCCTAAACTTGAAGCACTTTTTTCCAAGTCAGAATAATCGGCCATGCTTGTAAACAACACTGATCACTAAAAATCTGATCTGATTCAGTTCATAATTAATCTTACACAGAACCATTCTTTCCCTTTATCAGATTTCGGACACCTGGTTGTGTTATTTCCAAACCTCCGAAAAGTAGTTGACTGAAATGTATTTTGTAAACATATTGAATTACTTCAGATATTTCCTTGGCTTCAGCGCGTTGGTTTGTGGCCAACCAGTTGATGCTTAACTCTGTTCTGGAAGCTGCACATCCTTTTAAATTCAGCATACATTTTGTGCTGCTGCTTCTGGGATTTACTGGAACCTTTAATGCTCAGAAATCAACCAACTTTTCCATGGGACTCACGGGGCTGACTTTGGTTGCTATTTGCGAAGAGTTGACTTGAATTTGCAGGTTTCCACCTCATATTTGAGTGTGGTCTGATCGCATGCCTGCACACACTGATAGAGGAGAACAGAGTTTCAGAGGCTGAGAAGGCAGCGCCTGGCGTGGTAACAAAAAGACTAGGAGCGCTTCATTTCAAGCTTGGCTGATGCCAGTGTTATATATTCCACTTTTATTTAAGTTTGTAGTAGAGCAAGGCTAACACATAATTAAACTTGTGTATTGACTTTCATTGCATTTAAGAACTTGAATGAGCAACCAAACTGACCAATTTGGGTCCATATATCTACGATAATAAGATAATGCTGTGTTTTTAAACTCTGTCAAAACACAAATTACTCAGAAAATATCCAGGAGATAATTTACCCAGTGGTTCTACGTGGAGGGGCTTCTAATTTGCAGAGATTTGGCTGAATGTGCTGCGTGTACCTTATATTCTGTGAATTGTGAAGCTAATGCATTGAAGGTTAATTGTACATCATGCATCGGAAGTCTGCAAATATAAGGTGTTGGTTTCTATCATGTGTTTTTACTTAGTTCCCTTTTCACTAAAATTTAGAGAGTGTGAATCTGTTCAGTAGAGAATGTGTTGCTAAATCATGCGACAAAATAAGTGCATTGTGTCGACACAATGTTTCTGCCAAATATTAGGAACATCCGCAAGTCCGCTAAGGAAGGGCACTGTCATCTGACCGGCAGATGAACTCGACAGGTCACAGAGTTGGAAAATCCAGTTTAATATTGTCCGGCACAGATGGTTCACACACAGGCATTCCTTTTATAAATGGATTTTGAGGTGTTTGATAGTGTGAGGCGTCCCTCCCTACCATCTCTTCAGCTGTTGTCTGTCCTTTGACCTCTGCCACATAACTTTACTATTGCTATCCTTTTCCCAAATCAGTCTGCTCACCCTGCTTCACATGCCTCAATGCAAATATTTAACCACGGAAATCAATATTATAACAGTTCTGCTTTATCTGTTACAGTATAGGAATAAAACACTTGTCTGTATAAAACACTGTAGTAACTTTACTCATGTCACTTGTTTATTCAACATACTTGGATTAAATGAAAGAAGGATGAAAATTTGCTCAAATTAGCAGAGATGTTAATTAACCATATGCTAATCCCCTCTCCAGACTTATCCAATCAGAAAGCTGCATTTACTAGTTGTAGGAGACTTTATTTCCCTTTACGTCCTGTTTCTTTGAGGTGCCAGTTCTTATAAACCAAATTTTCACCACTGGGCTAGTCTACAAACAAAGCCCTTTAGGTACTGTATTGTCTTATAGGAAGGAATACACTGCTGTGTTGAGGACCTCTGGTTGGGCAGACCTTTAACATATGCACAAAAAGGTTATGTAACACACAAAATAGAAAAGGAAATTCCAAAAAGCATGTGCCCTCTTTAAGAATGGTAATATGCATTGTGTAGAAGCCAAGATGCTCATGATCTTGGATTTTTGGAAGTTTCAGCTTCACTATCTGAGCCAAATTTAAACCCCACATTTACCAAAACCATTTCAGGTTGTAGCTACTGTTTGAGAAAATACATTGAAGCATACAGTAGACGTAACTGATAGAACACAGATAACCTTCATGATAATGCACATACCCTAAAGCTAAATAGTTTCAGAAGCTACAGCTCACAATAGTAATGCTACTTATGTTGAGTTCGACTTTGAAAAGCAAGTTTTTAATGTCTGAATTATAACATGCAATTCAGTGTTTAACATGATATTACATCTAATTTTGAACTTTATGCAAAACACTAGTTTCAAATCTGGTCTTATAAGGAGTGTTTTACAATGTAAAACTTGACAGAAAAATCAACATTTAATGATACCAATGATGTTTGGTAAGAAAGTTGCCTGTAATTGTTCTATAAACGCAGTACTCTAACCCCTATAAACATAATAATGCTGTATTTCTCCTGACTATGTACATTACTGCCGCTTATAACAGTTAGTGGGTGTTTTATAAGAGCTTATAAAACATCTCTATTGCTTTAGTGTTTGGGCAACATAGATATATTTTCACATGGGGCACCACATCCTTGCGTCCTAACACTGAGAAGATGCAGATGGGGAAAGCAGAGACTGATGAGAGCATAGCCCCCCTAAAAAAATTCTCTGTTATTTTGCCAGAAGGGCTGGGCCATTTGATCCTGAGTAACAAATATGGGAATAGGCTGGAATGACATGCTTATCTGCAACGAGATAAATGATCTTATTTCAGATGTTAGTGTGTTAGCCAGTGTGATACATGAACACCCATCCAGCAGTAAACTGTGTGCACATGCTGTGAGCACAGAAACTACATTAGTCTGCAGCAGCTGAGGTGCAGCAGATGGAACCCAGCTGTTTGTAGGAGTTATGTTAGATCACACAGGGAGTGTACCTTGCAAGAATAGCCTAATATCCCAGAATGCTTTGAGGACATCTGATGGTCAAGAGTCCAAGTCAGGAATGTGATAATGGTGGGAAAAAGTGAAAGAAAAGTGACTCAACAGTTTATAATGGAGAGATGAAAGTAAGGGAGGGTTGAGCAGATGTTTGGTTAATCACATTGTTATGAATGCAAAGTTTCAGTGGAATGGATGAAATCTTCTGAACTGCTTCTCCAGCAACTTCTAGGTCCAGTTGCTTTAGCTACTAGTTTAAACTGATTCACTGCTCATGATTTTACGATGATGATTTCAATGATGAATTAGCTTGTAATGATTGTTTTTCAACTTTGAGGAAATGGGGTATAATTTCGTGAGATGGTTAAAGAATAAAGGCAGACAAGCATGGTTAACTTGTTAATGCAGCTTTCTATTTCCAATTTTAAAAATTTTGCCTCATTCCTGAAATCATTCTTTTTAATATATTATCTGTCACAATATTCATTTGTGTTGAAAATTTTACCTCTGAAAGTACAACAGGTCCTTTTTTTAATGTCCCGTCCAGAATGCCAGGTGAGAGGTTGACCGTAAGAGACACATCGGAGATCGGGCGTTTCCCTGGTGCAGCCCCGCCCACTAGGGTGGAGCTTTCAATTCAGAAGGATGGGGAGAAGAAGCAGGAGGAGGGAGGTTGTCGTCGCTGGCTCAGGAAGATGTGCCCTTGCTGCTTGAAACGGCAGAACAGTCCATCCTATGATGTTACAGATAAGGTGGAATTGACTAAACTCCCAACCCCTGCCCCTGTTGTGGCCCCAGACCCAGAGCCTGGCGAGCCAAAGCCAGAGAATGGAGAAACAAAGGAGAAGGAAAAGGAAAAAGACGGTAAAGTGACAGACTTTCAAACCGTGTAAAAAGTTTAATTTGGCTCCTTAGACAGCTTTTGACTTAATGAGCATATAACAGTATAACTGTATATAACTCCAGCAGAAAAAAAATTTTTTGAGCACCATAACAGTTCCATGTGTTAAAATTTTGTTTGCTATGTTCCACTAGAAATGAAGCTGTCAGTGTGCTCGGTGGACCTCCTAAGCTCCAAGACAGGTCAGAATAGAGTAGAGCATCATACTGATCTGTATCACGGGGATGAGCTGATCATCCGCAGAGGACAAACCTTTCAGATGGAGATGGAGCTCAACCGGCCTTTTAATGCTGACACCGATAAGATGCACCTGGACCTGAAAACAGGTTACACACAAGCACTTACGACTCAACAGATTATGATAATAACAGAAATGAATGTCGTAATCAGTTTAATTTGTTGCAACAGAAGTGTCTTTTTTTAGTGAAAGTCCATCAAAGTAGTTTGAACTGAAACTGTGCAGCATGATCACAATTATAAATCGGTTTTATCTTCACGCATTACTTGGAATTAAACATATTTCCACTGATTGAGAGAATTCCTGCAATAGATAGGCTGATAATAATGGTGCTGGTTATCTTGATCCACCACAGTTTTTCCCCACTGACAGTAGCCCTAGCATATCCATCTACAAGTAACATCTGATTCTGTGTCTCCCAGCTATTTCAGTTTTACAGTACCTGAGTGCATGGAGGGTGCCAATCTTGGTTTCAAGCTTTAGCTCAGCAGCATGGATACAACAAAAAATTGCTTTATCTTTCGGCAAAAAGTTTTCTGTGTCATGTTCATACGTAGAATGTGCACTGGTATCCACCATCCCATGAGGTGCCTCTTACACCGATATTAGCTGCATGCGAAAGTACACAGAAACAAATCACTGATAGAGCAAACCATGGGAAATGTGGTCAAAATGTTACAGATAGCTGCGTTTAAATCGAGCAGCAGTCCAACCATAGCTGCACCACAAGTTCTGGATTCCAGCCAGCAGGCCCCAGTGTTAACAGTTTCCAGACCTCAGTACATCGGACACCTCCCTCTGGTATTTACCAGCCTCATACTACTCACTTGGGAGTAATACGTCACCACACAGCAGTAATTTGCTGTAAACCACTGCTGAGACAACTTACCATAATTTTCTCAGTTGCACATGCTGGGGATTGATTGATGTATTTATTTTCACAGCAAGGATTCGTCTCAGTGAAGCTCTGTAAAGCAGGAAGTTGAATGCTAATTCTAAGAATACTATCCATACAAAGTTAGACATGCTTTCAACAGATTTTCGTCTACATAAATACTAAGTGGTAAAAAAGGAAGGGTGGTGGGTTCTGGATGCAGTCAGATGGGGGAACAATGGTTTCTTGATAAACTTCATACTGGCTTGAGAAACTGCTCATCTGGGTGCCACAAAGTGCCCAGAGGAAAGCATTCTGTGTGTTTTAAATAAGCTAGTAGGGTTATTACCCCATAGCAAAATGCTAATTAATATGGAAAAGGACTGAGATTGCCTTTTAAAGTGGAGGCGGGGGGTAGAGCAGTTTTGGAGGATTCCCAGCTTCACCATTGTTTACTCAGAAACATCATGCACAGCTGGGAAAGAGGCTTTCATGCTTATATGGCTTAGAGTTTTGTGCCATCTACCAGAACTAATGGATGATCTCTGCGATAGGAATAAGTTTATTTTATTTCTTGCTTTTTGCTGCCATGCTCTTTTACCATTTAGATGGTTGGCAGAGCTTTAAAGTTCAAGTGGTTCACAGAAAGTCCATTGCATGCATATGACTTTAACCACATTCATTGGAATGAGAGGATCCATTGAGGACATGACGCTACAGGCAGGAGACCAAATGAGAGTGGTATTAGTACATTATTACATCAGGCTGATGATGCTAAAATATAACCTGTCTGCTCTAGGGCCTCTGCCGATTGTATCCAAAGGAACCCATGTCATCATCCCGTTGGTGGAGCACCTGGAAGATGAACGCTGGGAGGCCAAGATTACGAAGCAGACCGGCAACAAGATCAAGCTGTCCATCAACTCTCCGGCCGACGCTGTTGTTGGTCTTTATGGGCTCACGGTGACCACCAGCTCTTCAGAGAACGAGCCAGCAACAACTTACAACTCAAGCAAGAACATCGTCATCCTCTTCAACCCTTGGTGTGAGGGTAAGTTGACCGTGAGTGGCAGCAAGGCATTTACACGGATGCAGGGCAGGAAAGGACGGGAGGTGAAGAAGATGAGTCATGTGGGATAAGAGGAGCATAAAGAGGGAAGAAGGGAAAAGTGGTGTCATATGATTTGGCTGGAATTACTCAAATACTATTTGGATTATCATTATGTTGTACTGTATAGAAATTCTCAGTGTTTTTTCTTCTCTGGGTGGGCTTAGTTCAGACCTGCTGTGTTTCAAATGCTTTTCCATCGCCCTGATTGCAAATACTTGGTGAAAATAGATGACTATTCACCATTTCATCTCTGAAAGGGGAGCTGGTATAATGTTACACATGGGTGAGAAAAGCCAGCTGAATGCATGAGTGTATTGCTGTCCATCACGTATCTGCAGCGTGACTCTATGTAACTGTGGGAATTATGTAACTCCACTGGCCACAGTTCAAGACGTCTGGCACACTTGGTTGGCCCACTCGAGTACCGCTCTCAGCTACATTTGAGATCAAAACAGTCTGTATTTAAGACGAAACAGACCTCAAGCTGCGTCATTTCTGAGCCATTTCTACGTGCAGTCCTGTTTTTTTAACCTACTATCGCCCTGAGACGAGAATTCAGCATAACACGAGAAAACACATGCGAACGCCAAATAAAAGGGATTTAAACACGCATACAAAAAGACTTTAGAACTAAATTAACCCTGTATATCCCATAGTGAGCTGCAAATCTCCTAAAGTCAACCATTCCACATTCATTTGTTGAATAAATGTTGAATGATTTGTACATCATCGCAGAGGTTGGCTGTTAAACTAGTATTTTTGTATTATGATTTTAAAATAATCATTCCAATAATCAGAGGAAATGCTGGTAATCAACTGTGAAACCAGCTGTCAGCTGGCTTTAACTTCGTTAGCTTCTTTCAGTCTGCTTCCTGGGAGCACATGAGCATCATCAGACATACCTTTCCCAATTGGTTTAAATTGCATGGAGATTTCTTGAAAGTATCCCCTAGTGGGACATCAACTTTTTTACTAAGGTTGTGTGCTACATGTTGAACAATCTAAGCTTTAATTCAAGCACGGTTTCTTGTTCTTGTTCTCTCTTGTTCTTGCAATGTGCACAAACACTGCGCGAGTTTAAGGGCAATGTGTATGTCTTATTCTCTGTCTTGAGTGTGTTTCTGTGGCAACGTTTCAGCTTTGCTTACAAGCCTGGCATTTATGCAGCGGGTTTGGGTGGACACGCACATTTTTTTAAACGGTTCTGTCGTCATGGGAAGCTTTTTAGAAACTTAATCAGTTCGATCACAGTTTAGTATCCTCAGCTTCTTTCATCCTCTTTATGTTGAATAATGATGCTGCATATATGTTTTTGAGTGTTTGTGTTTGTCTTTGATCAATTTTTTAATCAAAAATTGCTTTTGAATGACATTTTAAATCATTGCATTCTTCATTTTATTTACATCATGCACTGATTTAATGTTTTTGAAGATGTGAAAAGAAAACGGGTCAGTCTCGCTTTTTTCTTGTGGATGCTTATTATTCTCTTATACAGTTAAGACAGCATTAGGAAATGAAGTTCATTGCTTATTCGGCTGAGTTTGGCAAATTATCTGCACAGGATATTTGACAGAAAGAAGAGTATTTGCAAGCAGCCAACAAAAAAAAAAACGTTGACATAGCTTTGATATAAAACACTGTCTGTATTTCATTATGGGTTGGCTGCTTTTGGCAGTGTGCCCAATCTCTTTTCCCCTCCTTCTATATCTTTTTTCCCGAGACCAAATTCTCCCTCACGCTCATAAAAGTCAAAATCCTACAATTACTGTGTAAAATGCCACAGGCCACATTCAGAGTAATCCGTGCAGCTGGTGACAACCTGTCCTCTGCCTTGCTTCACTGCCTTTATGTGTATTTCATGCTTCTTTTTTTCTTCTCCTGACTCTCCCACCCAGCTTTGTTCCTTTCTTGCTATCTGCTGACCCAACCCTCACTCCTTCGCCACATTGCTCTGATTTCTGGCCTCCTCCCTCATATCCTCCTGTGTATTTCTTTACATTCCAGAAATTTCTTAAAAGAAGAGAGAACAGTGATTGTCACAGCTGACAGATACCGTTAGATTCATCCTTCTGCTTTCTCCTTCAAAACTCTCAAGACAGCATGTTTTTCTTCGCTCTCCTCCCTGCCCCACCTTAACGTCCCAAGCATAACTTCCCCTCTTTCTCTAAGCTACCCCCCTAAGACTTTTTATACCTTTTCTTACCACTTGTTTATTCTCATGTCCATCTAAAATACAGTAATTAGCTACTTTGACTGTTTTCCCTTTCACTCGCGCTCGTCTTTCCCCTCTGGCCATGGGTTATCACGCTGGCGATAGTAAGAGATTAAAGGATGGAAAAAGAAATACACAGATTTGCAGAGCCCATGTTCAGAGTCCACGCCCAAGTCTGCAGAGCTGATTTCTCTCAAAACAGACTGTTTCCCTTAAATGACTGAGGGCCCCGCTGCAAGGCTCATGGAGTCATTGTTTCTTAACAATTTCCTGACCTTGGGATCTTGTGAACATAATGTGTGAAAAAGGCACATCCTTAAGGGATTTAGTCACTTGGAATAAATCTTTAGTGCGGTTCATTAAAAGAAATCTCCCCAAAAGATGTGACCGTTGTTTAGGTTTCTTGTTTTTATTATACTTTAGAGATAGCTGCAATGAAAGTATACAAAGATAAATTAAGCTGAAAGAACAGCCGAATGCTCCATACAGGGAGCTAAATGTCCAGCTGCATGATAAATGAAAGGAAACTGCAGTATGTGTATACATTGTGTTTTGTACATTTCCAGAGGACACCGTGTTCCTGGATGATGAGGAGCAGAGGAAGGAGTATGTGCTGAATGATACTGGGCGGATCTACTACGGGACGGAGAAACAAATTGGTGCCCGCACATGGAACTTTGGGCAGGTACAGACCAAATGTAACTGGAAAGAGCTGCATGCTTGAGCTACTGAATGATAATTACAGCATCGTTAACATGTGGGGCCCTGTCTGCTGGTTTCTACAGAAGGAGATAATCTAAAAACAGATCAACAACTCCTATGATTGATTGAATATTAGCTAAAATGAAATCGTTGCGGTTACTCAACAGGATGTAACCTGCAGGGGTTTATAGTAGTGAGTTCCCGTGAATGTGAGACTGGCACAAAATAAACAACCTTCCAAAACTACGTATTAGTTGTCTTTTTGAAAAAATGGCAGTACTTAGTTATAGGATCAGGTGCCAGTTCTGTTCACGTTGAAACCTGCATAAGCAGCAAAGTCTAGAGATTTAGTGAGGCAAAAACAGTTTGTTCATCTCTTACAAACTTTAAAGGTAATATTTGATGCCTTCTTGTCATTTAAAGTTCTCCAGACTTGTTGGAGGTTGTTCAAAAGCTCTTCTTTGGATCTTGGCTGCCTTTGTTTTGTTCTCTGTCAAGAAGATCCCACATTGCTTCAGTAATGTTGAGGGCCGGGTTCTGAGGAGGCTTCATACCCCTGTAAGACCTGTTACCATTGATTTTTAGTCAAGCGCCTCTGAAGTAGCATCCTTCAGCCTTTTTCTCCCTCTTGAGAAAGGCGTCTTGACAGCCATTTTTCATGGTGACCATTTCTGATATGGCGTCAGGGCTCAGTAGATGGACCATTAGAAGGTCCAGATGCTTTCATCAGGTTCTGCGTCAGGTCATCGATGGATTTTATTCCATTTCTTAAAGCCATCCCTTTCAGACACATCTGCTGTAGAGAGTTTATTTTGTTTTTCCATCTGACACTTATTATTTTATTCAGTTTTCAGATTAAACCTCTTAACATGTTGATGCAAAAATACCACTAAATGCAACTTTTTTTTCGTTTGCTGAGTCATCAGCTTTGTGTTGACGAAACATTGCTACCCCAAATGATTTGGTATGAAAACTGCAATAAAATGGCAGTTAATACCCAAAGGAAAAACTTAAAAAAAAAAAAAAACTTAAAAAAGCCCAGAGACCTGCTGAGGACCATTTTACAAGATTATATTAAAAAAAGTCTGATTCATTGGAAACTAAATTTAACAAAATATGTGGGGATTTAAAAGAGATTTTCACATAAATGTGGCACAATTCTCTCTTCTTTTCTTCATTGTAGTTTCACGATGGAATCCTGGACGCATGCTTGTTTATTCTAGAGAAGAGTGACATGCCTCCATCTGGTCGCGGGGATCCTGTCAATGTAGTCAGAGTCATATCTGCCATGGTAAGCACATTTCTATCACAAATAAAGAAAAATGTCATTATATTGAGATTTAGACTAAAATAAAAAACAGTGAAAATCCTTAAGGAAAACAGGAAAAAGACCATTTTCTCTATTGTTTTTTTTTTTTTTTTTTAGATCAATGCACAGGATGATTTGGGCGTTCTGGTTGGGAACTGGTCAGGAAATTATTCTAAAGGGGTCTCTCCTGCCGCATGGAGCAGCAGTGTGGAGATCCTGAGGAAATACCACTCCACCAACGGAACACCAGTGTGTTACGGACAGTGCTGGGTCTTCTCTGGGGTCACTACAACCGGTGAATATCAGAGGCAAAAAAAAGAGTAGAAGCTGCATTTTGCGCCTTGTTGAACACAAACCGACATGCTATTTAGAGTAAATCTGTCATTTCTAACTTCCTTTGAGTCATTGTATTTCATGTGTATCCAGCTGAAATCACTGCACAACTTTAACTTAAAGATAAACAGATTTTTTGTCAGACAACGCTGTGATTACAGAATCAAAATTTCATTCTAGCAGAGCAGCAGCTTTTTAATGAAGTCTTAGGCTGAGATTATAAATGTTTTTTAACCTTGTTTTCTCTGTTGTTCACCTACTTGCTTTGGTACCATGCTTTTTATCAGAGGGTCCCACTCTGGGGGACATGTTTGAGAACTAACATTTGAAAGAGTCTCTGAATGTGTTGAAAATTAGTTACAGTAGACTGGCAGTTAATTAAATTGCTGAGCCAACTTAGACATCTGAATGATGAACAAAACATCTTTCTGGCATCATCCCCACTCTGTAATCGTCCTTCATGCATGGACGTAATCGTCTTGGACTTGATTCCATATAATTTTGCATGTCCACACATCAAATTCTACAATGACTGATCTCTTTCCAGCTACTGTGTCCAGCACATTGCAGCATATTTGTAACAGTGCAGTGAGAAAATAGATTGTAAAGATGTGGGCGATTTCAGACTTGGTCAACAAGCTTGTCTTTGAAACGTTTTTACTGCCTTTGTAAACCTTACAGCACCCTGCCTCCACCATTTCCTTGCATTTCACAGTTGGGATGCCAGCATCATAAACAAAGAAGGACATCATGAAAGTGATAATAAGTATATGACAGTTTCTAGCTACTTTTAGTACTTTTTTGCAGACTTTTGCTCCATTAGAGTATAAATAGTTTAGTAGTGACTGTAGTGAGTGGTGGTATAAGGCATGTGAAAGGAGGGCACTGTCTGTGTTCATTCTTTCTGCACATGTCAAGAGGCCATAGAGGATCCCTAAGAGTGTTTCCTATGTGCTCATGTTAACTCAATTAACAAGTATTTTTGAGCATATCAGGCCCTTTTTATTAGCTCTTACTGTAACGCAACAGAACACTCCAGTCATTGTGTATCTGGGGAGCCTCACATGATAGCTAGCTGACTTTAGCACGTAGCATTGCTCCTGATAGCGAGACGCAGTTCATATGAATACCTCACACCGGCATTCCTGTCATGCCTGCTATTGGCACAAATAGAGCCGCATGTGTTGCTTTCATTCACCCACAATAATAAAGTTAGTCCTGTCATCATCGTGGCAGAAATATATGAAACATTATTGTCAAATTCTATTCATCTCAGTGATTAATTAGTCTTACAAATGTAATTATTTTTTATCTGTCTGTTTTTTCCTTGTTTCAGTGCTACGCTGTCTTGGGATACCCGCTCGTAGCGTGACCAATTTCCAGTCTGCACATGACACTGATGTATCCATTACTACAGATGTGTATTTTGATGAGAATATGGAGCCAATTGACTACCTCAACAGTGACTCTGTCTGGTAAGATGTGAACATATTCAGGGAGAGGGTAGCATGCTCATACAAACACCTGCTGTGATAAACATACCTTAAGTATCTTTTGTATATTTAGATCTACTCAGAACGCCCTCCCCTCTAACTTGAAACCCTAGAGAAGTCATGGGCTTTCAATTATCTGCAACTGTTCTTTTTGCAGAAAGCAGTTCACTGTCTGTCATTTCTTGATGTCCTCGGTATGCCCTTCCATGAGACTTTTAAATTCACTTCTTATGCAATTTAAGAGGCATGAAGTAGGTTAACTATTTTAAATTGTACCTGGATCCACTGATGTAAATGATTTGGTCAAATTCAAGCCAGGCTAGCTTTCCCCCTTGTTTTCTAATCTATGCTGGGCTAACCTAGCTGTGGTGTTGAAGCGGTCCAGCAGCGGCATTAATCCTCTCATCTGCATTAGGAAAAATGTGGATTAGTCTCTCTCTTCAAATCAAACATTTTAAACCTGCCTGTCCGTAGGAATTTCCATGTGTGGAATGATTGCTGGATGGCCAGACCGGACCTGCCTCCCGGGAACGGAGGCTGGCAGGCCGTTGATGCCACTCCCCAGGAGACGAGCCAGGGCACCTTCTGCTGTGGCCCTGCCTCTGTCAACGCCATCCGCTTGGGTCAAGTCTACCTCAAACATGACACACCTTTTGTCTTCGCTGAAGTGAGTGCAAATGTTCTCAGCGAGCAATTTCTATGACTACAACCTATGATCACTAAACATTTAGAAAGATAAGCTTTTAAGCTTGAAAAAAATAGATTACCTTTTTTTCCCTAGTTCCTGTGATAAGTTATCCATGACGATGTTACGTGCTGGAATTGTACTACTTTCCTAGTGTAATGCCCACTCGGGCTCAACTTCATCATCAGTATGAAAAGCTGACCATCTTCTTTTTTATTTTTATTTTCTTGCCAGGTCAACAGTGATAAGATCTACTGGCAGAGAAACCTGGACGGTACATTCAGCCAGATTTACAATGAGAAGAAAGCCGTCGGCCACTGCATTAGCACTAAAGCAGTGGGCTCCGAAGAGCGGGAGGACATCACACACCTGTACAAACATGAAGAAGGTACTAACAAGCACATTTTCCCTGACTAATTGCTGGCTTAGATTGATGTCTACGAACCAGACGGAACATCTTCTGAACTACCTGGAACTCTTGAAAAGTTGATGATTAAATAATTTCATTCTGCATAGATCATTTCACTCTTCACAGATTCCCTTCAACCCTTCAACTGCAGCTCTTCTTCACATTATGGAAACATGCCAATCTGTTTGCTTTGTCTGGAAGGACTGTGTGCCATATCTCTTGTATCGTTCAATATATCGTGGATCCACGGACAGAATGAGGTGTGCTAACGCTTCCTCCCTTTTTGCTGACAGGTTCAGAAGAGGAGCGTATCGCTGTGGAGACTGCCTGTCGCCATGGCAGCAAGTCAAAAACCTACTCTCCACCCTCTGCGGAGGATGTGTGTGTGGAGGTGAAAATGGAGGGCGAGGGGCCCAGGATGGGGAATGACGCTCAGCTGACCATTGTGGTGAAGAACATGAGCTCGCAACCGCGCCAGACAACTCTGCACAGCCAGGCGGCCGTCATGTACTACACCGGTGTGCTAAAGAACGCCATCAAGAAGGATCAAATACCTGTGGAGCTACAACCAAATGAAGGTTTGATGCTTTTTCTCCTTTTAACTGAATCACAAATTCCTTCACAGATACATGGGCATAACATGTCACAGCTCTGAGAAAAGCCGAACAAACAAATACATCAGTGGCTCTTTTAGGAGAAGTATGCCATGACTTTTGGTAGCTAAACACCATATGGTGTTTATGGAAATTGCAAAAAAATGAAGAAAAACCAAACACACTTTGGAGCCCAATAACTTGGGCATATTTTCACATACATGTAGAAGCTGCACTGAAAATGTAAACAGGTCATGAAAAATAACACCATCTGTCTCTAAAAGACTCATGTTATATCATTTACAATTTTTACAAAATCACAGTAAGCATTTGATGAAATTTTGTAAATTCCCATGGGCAGTTTTGTCTTCTTTCACCCAACATGACCATCATTACAACAGCCCTTCTGGGTTTCAAACTGCATCAGCGTGCACAACTCACCTACACACAATCCGTTGAATGTTTTTTATCCTCAAATCGGGAGGTAAGGGGTGTTTTAAACCAGTAATATAAATTACATCCATTGCTTCAATCAGCCTTTTCTGCTGTTACAGTTTAATTAATTTAACATTTTATTTTCAAACAGTTGCAGGTTTTTTGAGGGAATGTTGAGCCTAAAATCTGGACCTTCATTAACAGTCAATGTGATAGACAAAAACATGCATTTACTGACCCAACCACATGCTTGCACACACTAACCTTTGTATGCAACAGTGAAGGTGCATCATACACATAGTTATATCTAAATGCATCTTATGGCTGTCCTTGTGGGATCTATATTCGATCTAATGCCTGTTTGTCTTTCTTGGTCAGTCATCTTACTGAAAAGTTGGGCCCCCCGCCTTTCTATTCCTTCCACTATGCAAGCGAGTCCCACCAGGCAGTAGCTGCATTAGGACAATGCAACATTTCTTTGAAAAACTTCTTGGGATAATAATATTGCTCCATGTGTCTTTGGGTTATAAAAAAGCCACAATTTGCTTTGATATTAAAAGACGTTCATAAAATAATGGGTTTGCAGCAAGTAAGTCTCCTCAAAGTGAGCTAAAACTTGCTAACACAACATCCTGAGGAGGAGAAAAGTTAAATCAGTCAACAAATTGCACATTTGATTGCTCATTACTTCAGCTTGGCAGTTGTCAGCAGAGGGATGAGTTCATTTTTGATTTAAAGTTTATCTTTATGGTTTGATATACAGAAACAGTTTGAGGAGCTGTGCTGATGCGTAGTTGCTCTTTTATGACAAGAGCCTCTTGAAGTTCGAGTCTAATTTTGGTCATGCACGTTTTTATAAAAGAGGCTAAGATGACTTTCCATTGGATTGGCTTCATGTTTACCACACAGAAGGTGTAAATGTATTAGTCTAACAAGCAGCAGTAGAGTAAATATCGGCTGGTTGTTATAGGTTGAATTGTCCCCTAAAACTCTGTTTTGAACTCTGCACACAGAAAAGACAATTCAATGGGTTCTGCCATACCAGCAGTACCAGGACCACCTGGTGGATCAGGCAGCGCTGATGCTGACGCTGTCTGGAAGAGTCAATGAAACCAAACAAGTGTTAGCCAACCAGACAACCTTCAGGCTCCGTACACCTGACCTCAACATTACAGTAAGCTTTTAACAAGCATTAGAGTAATGTTTTTCCTCCCCTGCCTTCTCTTTAATCACAAATGCTTCTCTTGCCTTGCAGCCTGTGGGCGAAGCTGTGGTCGGGAAGGAAATGGCAGCCAAGATTACCTTCACTAACCCACTGCCACGGACACTCAAACAAGTGGTGTTCAGAGTGGAGGGCCTGGGTCTTCAGAAGGGTCACGAAGTGGTTGTAGGGTGAGCACTTTTCCATCCCCATATCTCCTCCCCACACATTTTCTGCTTTTCCAGACTAACATTTCTCCTCTCGATGCCTCTCTCAGTGATGTTGGCGGTCACTCGACTGTGACACTGACGGAGCACTTCATCCCCAGTCAGCCAGGACCCAGGAAGCTGGTGGCGGCTCTCGACTGTAAACAGCTCACGCAAGTGCACGGTGTGGCTGACATTGTTGTTCAAGAACAATAGGAGTAAATCCCGACAACCAGGTCATCTCATATCACTTTTTCTTAGAGGATACATGCTGTGAGCTTCTAGTTATACCAAGTGTACCACATCCTTTTACCTTAAACAATTTTTTTTATTTTGTACTTCTACTAAAGTTTTAATTTTGATATATTAAAACCACAAATAGACAATTAACAACTGTAACATTATCAGTGTTATTATTTTTTTAAATATCAATATTATAAAATGGCATTTCTTGACTTGTTGTGATGAAGTATGATGCAGGATTTACTGTTAATGTATGCACAGCAGCCAAAGTATTCTGTTTAATATGCATTCATGTCCTGAAGTTGTAAATTCAGTCAAACAAAAGTGCATTTCAAGACACTGAAGAAAGCATACGAAGGTGCAAAGTTGGGCCATTTTGTGATCATGTAAATAGTGTGTGTGTATTGTTCACTTAGCTTGTCATAATGTGAAAAATACTGACAAAATGAACCTCACGTGGCTTTAACTGGGGAGAATGAAAACAGAAAATTTGCAGCCAAAAACTCCCCCTCCAAACACTGCTCTTGATATTCTTGTGTTTCCCCATCATGTGTGTTTAATAACAGTGACAACAGCTTTACTGTACAATGCACTTAACCTGCATGATATGCAGACACCACAGTGCCTTCATCCTCCTAAGCTTTATCTGCTTCTTGCCTCTTTGTCTCTAAGCACTTGACTTACAATGTGAAGGAAACTATGTATCACCATTACAGTATTTATCTACCTTATCTACCTGTAAAGTTTTTGTATCTGTGTTCTGACATTAATAAAAATTCAGTGAAAGCTACCCATGAAACACTTTATTTGGTCAGACCAGTCTGGTTAAAAGGAGAAGGAAGTTTAAATGAGGTGAGCTTCACACGGGAAACAAGTGTAACTTTCCATTTCTGCGATCTAAAAGCACCAAATTGGAGCCTGCTGTTTGAACAATGACTAATCTCAGGTGTGCATGATGAGGCAGGAGACATGCCTTAGCAACATGTCGTCATTAAATATGACAGATGTTTTTACAGCTGCTTCAAGCTGCCTGGGGTATTTCATCATCTCATGCAAGAAAACTGCACTGATTTAACTGTTCATTGATAAGTTCTTTGCTGGATTTATTTCACTTGTTGACATTCTTTATATAGAAACTGATGCATCATCAATGTATCTACTGAATCATGCACTCCTTATGGACAACATCTACTGGTTATAAGAGCATAATTTCACTTTAATGAGGGTTTCCTTTGAGAGTCAAAACTTTCTTCAACCCATGAAGTGAATTATTTAGTCTTTCTAACAAAAAAGTAAGTGTCCAAGACTGTCTGCTGCCAATGAGTAGGCTACTTGGGTTAGTTATGTTTTTGTACTATCATCCTCACGTTTGCACTTTTGAGTTTGGAGTTTTGGTGAACTGGAGGGTGTCTTTATGTCTTTTATGTTTTGGAACCCTCGAAAACGAGATGGTTCAACTCAAGGGGTTTATCCAAATAAAGAAATTTCAAGAGGGTGATAACCTGAAACCATAGTTGAAGGAAATGCATTAAATACATATGATAGGATTCTGTCTTCATTTAAAAACTGCTTCCCACAAGTATCCAAAGTTTATGTTACTTGTCCTGCGAAATAGTAAGTGTCCTGCTGCCCTTTGGCTGCTGCCCTTTTTGTTTCCTTCCATTGCACCCTCCTCCTTTGTCTTATCAGTCTGAAGGCTTGACAGAGGCACAACAACCCAGAGGGGTTGAGGAGGGAAATGTTACGCCCATCCGAGTCCTCAGCGGCCTCACAGTGACAGTGGTGAATGCGCTTACTTTCTATTGGCATAGCATGTCTTACAGTTAGAAAGCGGATACAATGTTTGCCCGGTGAAGCATGCAAAGAAAGCATTCCAGGCTTCAGCTCACTTTTGATCCTTATTTCCCTCTTTTTCATCCACACTATTATTTATTTTTTATCATGACCTTATTTGTATATCTGAAATAGTTTTTATAAAGTTTACATTAATCAAAGATAGGCCAGTAAAATAGTTTTATGGCTGTGACTCAGAACTAACAGAAGGATTAGTTCTCTCACCGTCCATATTTCTTTGACTAATGCTCAAATTCCCTTTAATAGAAAAAGGAAGAAGACTGGTTGATTTTAGCATGGCACAACGAGCAAGCTACCATGTAATGTTTGGCAGCATAAGTGAACGGATGAGTTTTAGCCTCTGGAGTCTCTTAAAAAGCTTCTTCTTAAAAACCTGCATTTGCATACTGTGGGAAACTTTAATTGGCCTGTTTTAGCATGTATACCCGCATTTTTAGAGCACACCACTTCAGGCGCGTAACAACTCAAAAACTCTGAGAAAAGGGGATAAAAACAATCCCAAGCAGAAAGAGGACAGTGTCATGAAGTGAAGGAAGATATGTAGTTGATCATTATAAATCTGCTATGTTCCCTCAGCAGTGAGTAAAACAGAGTTCCAAGCTGCTAGACGGGTTTCTGCACAGCTGATGGGGCTTTTAGTGGAGAAATCACTAGAACCGAAGTCAGTGATTCACACTTTTTTTAAATTATCAGAGATAAATTCCACTTGGGCATTATTTCAGCTTGATGTCTTGGTGAACAACACATTTGTCCGCATGTCCAAAGCAATGTCCAGCAGCTGCTTCAGAATTGTCTAACAGACATAAACAGTGCAAAAGAAATGTGAGAGCAGATTCAAATGATTCCAGAAAAGTGAGAAATTTCTGCAGGGGAGCCATTGATGATTGCTGAGAGCCAGTATGTGTAAATATCCTCTTTCAGACAAGGCAGGAAAAGTGTAATACCATGTTTTATATGGCTTAAACCTTTAAATATTCTATTCTTTTTAACTCATGTTGAGGTCGATTTTATTCTCAGTTCTTAAAATTTGTGTTGATTAGCTCTATAATGTGAGCAATGAAACTTTCTGCTGTGGTCATATGACATGCACTCCGATATGATTCATTACCTCCTTGTAGAGACATCTCACTCTTACTTCAGGATAATATAGAATTCAATCGCTGATGAGCAGATGGAAGAAGAAAAATGTGCAGACAGCTGATGATGTAACTGTTTGCGTGTATACTGAGACCTTATTTTTTCTACAAGTAATGCGAGTGAGAGAAGATCGTTCTATCCTGTATACCTGACATACCTAAGTACTTTCCATCAAATGCTCTGATCGATCAGCTTAATAAACCCAGAAAAAGCTTGGTACTCATTCACTAAGACTAGGTATTGACAAATAATTCCCTCCACAATCAAATGCCTTTTTAGGTTTAAAAACTGGTGGAACATTTTTTCAGTTAAGCCTTGAATTTTATTATAATAAAGAAATTCTAAATATCACAGTGTTGTATTGTGACAGTATTGTTTCTCAGTTATGTGACACAGGTTGCGTCATAATAAACAAACTGAATTAAGGAAGAGATATATAGAACACGTGTTTCAGTGTTCATTATTATTATTATTTATTATAGATTTTAAAGTTATTAGGTACAGTTGTATGCAGAAATTATTCCAACCTTTCCATTAAAGTAAAGGCAAAGTTCCCAAGGGTCCCTACCCTGCAAAATAAAAAAATGTTTAAAAAAAAAAGAAAAATAGGTAAAATTATCATTTATTGAAATAGGATTTTTTTTGTTTTAAAAAAATTAAAACAAACTAAATGGTCCAATTTGCTGATGAAAATGGGCCAACGTGTGCAGACGTCAGAGAGTTAGAGAAAGCACGTGAATGCATTCATTAACTCACAGGATTGACAAAACTTTAGCTCATGAGTGACACAGGGTATATTAGCTTGTCATATTTTTGCTTGTTTTTATAAACATATTTCTACTAAACTATAATTACACAACAATGTCATGATTTTCATACATTTTTTATGTATTAATGCTTTTGTAAATATCAGCTTATTTCAGCGACAGTTTTTTTTCATCTTTAATGGGAAGGCATGAATAATCTTGCAGACGACTGTAGGTACATTTATAAGATTAAGCAGTTGGAAGTAAATCTACTGTACACTATCCAAAAAGGTCTGTCGTTCCATCACTGTGGACACCTCCTGTCTTCCCCCTCCCCTCAGGTTAAGACTCTTAAGGCTGTTATCCTTGACATCATCTTTCTACTCTCACATCAATAACATCCCTCGGCCTGCATTTTTCCTTAAACGTAACGTTAATCACCCTCGCCCTTCCTTACCCTCCATAACGCCGCCATCCTTGTCCACAGCCTTGTCAAACTGTCCCAAACTGATTACTGCAACAACTTTTTATTAACTCTTACCCAAAAATCCCTGCATGGGCTTCAGCTTGACCAGAACTATAACCAGAACCCTCTCCATCCACCGCATCACCCCTGCTCGTCAGAAACTTCACTGGCTTCAGGTTAAACATCACATCACCTCCAAATCCTTTTGTACACGTTCAAGGACATCCATCACCTTTCCCCTCCATATTTGTGTGAGTAGATCAGCACTCCATCTCTGACTCAGATCTTCGTCTTTCTCTCCTCTTCCCGCCTCGCCACCACAGGGAGCAGGGCTTTCCGCTGCTCTGCTCCCCGGCTCTGGACATCACAAATATCTCTTCTCTTCTATTTTTCAAATCCAAACTCAAAGCTTACTGTTCAAAATTGCCTTCTTCATATAACTTCATTCACCCTCCTGGATTTCATTTATTTGTTATTCTTTGATTTGATTTTATCTTCTGCTTCAGAAATTCTGTTTCAAAGAGCCCAAAGCTCCGCGTCCCTTTATTTTACAATCTCCTTGAGCAAAGACTTTTAAATGAAATACTTAATCATGAGTTGTAGTTACAGAGTAAGCTTGAAGCTTCCTTATATGTGATGCTTCTTGAGTCTGATTTAAACTGGGAAACAGTATGTTAATGTTTTAGGTTTAGGTTCTAGGTACAACTTGATGCCACTGCCGGCCTACCTGCAAAGACTGGGGGAAGTGATTAAAGATACCACTTGTTACTGACCTCTGCTTGTTGATCTGCAACGTAGGTATGCAAATTAACATTTTTATTTATAAAATATAGACAGGCTGTGTGATTCAGAGTGAAACAGCATAAGTCAGACACCAGAAGCAAAGAAAAATATCTTATCAGGCACATTTAAAGCGTGAACCTGTAGCTGCGGAGGCTGCTACATAATAAATAAGGCCCGTTCATCCTGAGAGATGAATTTTGCACAGGATGCTGTAGTTTGGCTGATGCAATGTGTGATCACAAAGTCCATCATGGAAATAAATATATTTTACTTATTATACTAATAAACAGACCAACAAAAACTATAAGAAAATTGCTTCACTACAGTATTATAAACAACTAAATTCAAGCTCATGATGTCTGCATATGCCTCATAACAACACAAGTTAACATGATTCACATGCAAAGGATGCCGTGTTAAAACCACCACAATGAATTGGCTATTTACAGAACTTCTGTTCCTTGCACAGCGTCCCAGGTGCCTTCAGTCTACAGATTTACAAATATTTTTCACCACTCTGTTGAACTCTTCTGGCTGATCCGCATACACATGATGTGAGGCGTCATTTATCAGCTGGAACAGACACGAAAATGAAAATAAAAAAGGGTTATCAACTATGATGTTGCTTATTTAAAGCTCATCTGGACCATTTCAGATTCATGTGTCTGCACTCACCAGCACACTAGTGGGGGCCTGGTTCCTGATTTGGGCCACTCGGTCCCCAGATGAGCTGCTGACCCAGGACCGGGCTCCGTACAGCATTGTGACAGGCATGTTCGGAGGCAGCAGATGGACCCGCTGCAGCATGGGCCTCTTGGCCCAGCCCAGGGTCTCAGACATGGCTCGGAAACCCACTTCTCCACTGGGAGAGATGGGAAATAAAGAAATGGAATGAAAATTGTGCCTTTTTTATGATGAGAAATAATATTTTGGGATATCTGGCGAGTTTTGGACCCACCTCGGGCTTTGAGCGTTACAGTGGTAGATGTACTGTGTCATCGTGTCGTCATCAAACAGATCTTCAAATTTTCTTTTGAAATCAGGGCGGAATCTGTTCACCAAGCCCGGACCTGAATCAGTTATGATGGGAGAAGATTAATGATGGGAAAATCTGACAAAATGACGTCTTACAACATCAGATAGATATCGCTTCTCACCCCACGGGCCTGCGGCTCTGATAACAGCCAGAGGGTTGAAGAGGGAAACAACCGATGCCAGGATTTTTACCCAGCGGGGAGGGGACGGCCTCTTCACCATCTCTGAGCTGTGATCCTCCTGGGTCTGTGGCTGCGGTCGCTCAGGGAAGCCCCACGGATCCACCAGGATAAGATGCGACACCCTACAGGATGACAGCCCAACACTTCACCAGGTAGTTTCTGGTATGGGTGCATGCAGGACTCGTACTGCACAGTGAGGTTGTGCCATGGTTATTGCCCTTCTTTGTAACCATTATGCATGGCGGGTGGACAGCTTTAAGGACTAAAGTATGTCCAGCAGTACAGGACCATTTAGGAAAACTAAAAAATATTCTGCCAGCTCTATGTGTAAATATTAGAGATGAAGGTAAAGTTGGGAGATAAATACAATCTCAAAATAAGATTGTGATTTTATCATAGTTCAAAATCAGTTCCATGCCCTCTGTAGTCATTACTACTGTACTTGCGAAAATGACAGCATTAAACTATTGTAATCCAGAGCCAGATCGATCAATACAGAAAATAATATTGTGGTCTTTTCTTTGCCATGTTGCTCAGGTATAAGCCAGAAGCGTGATCAAAATAAGATATCATTTAGATTCTATGAAGAACTAACTGCTCAGTTTTTGCCAGCATCAGAAATTCTGCCAAAACACAATTTTCTTTTGATCCAATTCAGGAGCCAGCGATCAAGATGAGGCTACATCACAAGTTAACTTAACACAATCACTTCACTTCAGATTAACATCCCAAAAAGCAACTAAGATCTTCACGCATCATTTCATTTATCAGCTCAGTCAGACGGTTAGATGAAAATGAATCAGTTCTTTTAATAAAAAATAAACTGTACCACATTCTGTTTATAGAGCTCGGAGAGTTTCACATCATGAAAAAATAAAATCAAAAAGAATTAAAATTTGTTGACATTTTTAGTGTCAAACAAAAGAGTTGCTGAACTTGGTTATAATAACCAGGGTGGTACTGCTTTGGTTACGGGAGATTTCCTCAGTGAATTTAACTTCTGGTTGATGGAAACATTCTCACATGTCCTGCTTTCTGGATCAATGTTTGATCCATATTTTCAAACTGGATTAATGCTTTTCACTTGTTGATCATTGACCTGATATATCCATGTGGATAAACATGTTATTACACTTCTAATAAATATAAGCCAAATCACAGCACACAATGTTTTCACGTTATTCTTTCAGATGACGCTGATGGTTTCATGCTGACTAATGTCTGTTTGGGCTCTTAGCTCCCACTAACCACCAATTTTTTCAACATAGACAACCAGATGTGCCATCCTCCAAAAATCTAACAACCCATGACCCTCAGAAATGCCCCTGTTCTCTGGTCAAAGGCTGATTGGCTGAAAGTTACCTCAAATCAGGAGGAGCGGCAACTAACAATTTCAGAACAAAGACTAAAAAGCACTAAAATATAAGCAACAATAAGGCACAGATAAAAAACAATCTTTGTTATCCATCATAAAGCAGATCTTTACCCATGCTGACCAGTTTTTACGTCAGCAGAGCAAAGCTGAAGCACCAGCCAACGAAGATACTGCCCCCAAGTGGCAACAAAATGCAACCACATATAGATGTGCAGCAGCAAAACATGGAGGCTGAGAGGTCTGAGAGATGTTCAGACTCCGTACCGTACCGTACCGTACCGTCCTCTTCCGCTTATCCGGGGTCGGGTCGCGGGGGCAGCAGCCTAAGCAGGGAAGCCCAGACTTCCCTCTCCACGGCCACATCAGCCAACTCA